>QANZ01036527.1:258894-299688 GCA_003254925.1 Chamaecrista fasciculata | reverse complement strand
TTAAGCTTTTCACTAAAAAAAAAATTCAAATTGTTGTGGTTTGGAAAATGAATTTATAATCTCACACATGTTAACTTAATTATTTATACAATTAAAATGGTAAACTTGATGTTAAAAAAAGTTAGGTGTTTAGTTTGTGAAAACATTTCTTATTTTTGTTTCTTAAAAATGATTTTTATTTTCAGAATTCTAACACTTTAAAAATATGTTTGGTTTGCAAAGTTAAAATATAAATTTGAAAATGAAAAATGTAAAAATATGTTTGCTTAGTAATTTTTGAATTAATATGGAAAGTCCATATTTTAAGGAAGAAGAATATTAGTTGGCCAAAAAAAGAAAAAAGGAAGAAGAATATCATGGAGAGAGAGAGATGAGACACATAGGATTTTGGTCCTAATGTGGCTACGAGTATTGTTTCAATAAGAGGTTAACGGAGGTAACACATTTAGATTCGTCTTCGATTCTGTACGTATACACTTTTACTTTTTTATTCAAATTATAGGGCTTAAGTGCAATTTTGGTCTCCTAACTTTTGCAAAGGTCTCAATTTGGTCCCTTAACTTTTTTTGTTGCAATTTTGGTCCCTTAACTTTCGCAAAGGTCTCAATTTGGTCCCCTAACTTTCGCAAAGGTCTCAATTTGGTCTCCTAACTTTTTTTGTTGCAATTTTGGTCTCCTAACTCTTGAAAACGTCTTACTATTGGTCCCAAGTGCACTTCCAAGTCATGAAAACGTCTCCGCATAATGGTCATTTTTTAATCCATTTCACCCATATTTGTCACGTCATCGGCCAACTCAGTCTGTCAGATCGACACTAACGGTAGATAATGGATGGAAAAAGTGCACTTGGGACCAACAGTGAGACGCTTTCAAAAGTTAGGGGACCAAAAGTGCAACAAAAAAAGTTAGGGGACCAAATTGAGACCTTTGCGAAAGTTAGGGGACCAAAATTGCAACAAAAAAGGTTAGGGGACCGAAGTGAGACCTTTGCGAAAGTTAAGGGACCAAAATTGCACTTAGGCCAAATTATAGAGTTGTCATCGTGTTTTCAACCATTGTATTTAATTTTTTAAATTTTACATCGGAAATGACGAAAACAACTTTTAGACGTTTTAAATTTTTCAGTCAATTCTGGAAATATTTTCTAAAAATTATTTTGAGAAATTTGTACCAAACGTATTTTTTATTTTTAGTGAAAATAAAAATAGGAAATGAGCATACCAATTTGACCAGAAATACAAAAATATCAATTCATTTCCCGTTTTCAATAATTCATAAAGTCTTCTGTCCTTTTTGCACTATTAAAAAGTATTAATGATCGAAATTACTATAAATGAGATAGATAACACTATGCTTTCTTTTGACAAAGAAATCCTTCTTTTCCATGAAACTTCAGTGGTAAAGAGGACATAGTTTCAGACTCTGCATGATCTACAGTTTGCCAAATATTAGGTCAGCTAATTAATTAGCCTTATGCCTAAATTACAATCATTGACGCTTGACGCATTTGTCCTACTTATACACTCAAGTGAAGTTAGTATTTTTTTTCTTCAAAAAATATTAGCGTTTAATTACAAATATAGAAAGGAAGAGCAACTTGACCTCTGCTTGATGAGATTATATATAAATTTGATATTCCAATAAGGAGGGAAATTATTTCTATATTAGTGATCATCAATATTCTTGGTTAATAATTAATGTGGAGTTAGTACAACTACTCTACTGTAATATTCTAGTTACAAAACAAATGTATGGCAACAGGCTGCCAACAGCCTCATCAATATTAGCACATGGTTACAATATCTCACACGTGAATGAATTATGATAAGAACAAAAATGAAACTAGCTAGCTAGTAAACTCAGAAAATTTTATTTTATTTTTTTTTTAAATTAAACAATTATAAAATAAATTAACAATTAAATTTTTGAAAGATGATAAATTTTATAATTCAACCACTGAAACATAAAATTATAAGTTGTTGAAAGATATAATATATACAGTCAATTTGATCATTTTGTTAAATATACCAACTGAAATTTAATGACAAATTTAAAGTGATTCTAAATTTTATTGATATTAAAGTTGAAAATTGATATTAAAGAAAATCATATTAGTTGTTAAATTTGAATTAATATTATATTTAAACAAAAGAACCAAAATGATTATATATAATTGTATCTTTCAAACACTAAATAAAAAAATATCATTTTTGAAGAATTAAATGATTAACTTATTCTTAAATATATGGATCCTATCTATTTTTTTATTTAAACTTATATTGGCAAAAATACTTTTGGTGTCACATTGCCGCCAAACCATCGGGTAAGTCTCAATTATACTCATAAACTTTTATTGTGACCAATTATATTGTACCCATAAAGTTTCACATTTTTTTAGTACAATTGACATGAATGTAAAAAAATTTGAGTATAATTCTGTTATGAATATATAATGCATTAGTGAGGAGTAATGAGGGGGTTAAGAGGGTCACGTGGCTGGCAACAAGAAAGGAAGCTTATTGGATGATATCACATGCTCTTGCTGGGGGCGGTTAGCAATTGATTAGCTGGCAGAGAATGAAATGAGAAATATCTTCTTAGTCTTATAGAGTAATTCTAGAATGTGCTGAAGTTGGTGTATATATATATATATATCAGTTGAAGCAGCAGAAAAGGCATGAAGAATTTGATAGAAGCCTAGTGCTTTGTGGAGCTCTCCCTTGGCTCGAAGAAGGGCATCTTAGTTGCATATCTTTCCTTTTCTTCCTTGGAAACCTGATGCACACTCTCCATTTCTCCTTTTTTTCTTCCTTTCCATTTGTAATTTTTCTTCTCTTTTAGCTTGTTTCTCTGTTATTGATTGAGGCTGTAATTTTGAGTTGTATCATTTGGTGCTTTCATTGAGAGTTTGCTTAATGGCAAGTAGAACTCCCAAATCTGTGATTGAAGATTTAAAGAAAATGGAAGTTCCTCAGTTTAATGGCAATAATGTAGAGGCTTGGGCTTCTAAACTTCAAAAATCTTTTGACACTCTTTCAATTCCCTTGGATCAGCGCATCATGCTAGCTTCACAGTTCATGGAAGGGCCAGCCTATTCATTTTATGAGTGGGCAATGAGAATTGAATTAGTTGATGGATCATGGAGTTTGTTTCTGACGGCTGTATTAATTCGGTTTAGAACGGAACATGAAATCTCAGACCAACAGGAGGTGATCAGCACAGACGAGTCCGTCCGGATTGAAAGAGAAGAGGTGGTTCGGATCGAAACAGAGGATGTTGCCAAGATTGAAGCAAACAAGATTGCAACAGAGGTTGACATCATCGAGCTTGAGGTACACAAGATTGCCGAGAATGAAACAGATGTGGTGGTTGAGGGGATAGATCTAACTTTAGTGGAATCTGGAGATGAAACTGAATGTGATGCAGCGAAGCTCAACTCAGAGTCACAACTTTGCTCTGTTACGGCAAGCGATCCAAAAGATTTATATGATTATGAGGAATCTGAACCGCATCGTTTAGAGCTATCATCCTTGTATAACAATCATTTGGCCGAAGCGGGAACAGATGAGGTCGGTGAGAAGGACGAGGCAACATTAGTAGAGACTAAAGATGAAATTAAGTGGGACACAGAGAAATTCATGAGCAAATCAGAGTTGCAATTCACTCCTGCAATTGTTTTTCATCATCAAGATGATTCAGAAAAATATGAGGTACGAAATTCAGAGACTCAATTCTCTTACCAAGATATAGAAATTCTTTCATCTTTTGAGAAAGAGTCATGGGAGTATACTGTGGTTGCAAAAAACAAAGTTTATTATGATGAATTTGACACACTCAATGATTATGGATTGAGTTTAAGTTTTGACTCTTCACGTGTCACTGTCCATCATATTGTGCACTCTAACTGTTTGTGGAAATGCCTCACTAGAACATTTGAGCATATGGGATGGGAGATGGATGAATTCATGGGTATCTTGATATTTGACCCCGGAGGCTTATTACTGTGGAGTAACTCTTGTTTTGCAATAAATAATACATGTAGGAAACTAGATTCCATGAGTTTGGAAGAATGCACTAATGGGTCATTGAACTATTCTACTATTGAGCTTCATTTGGAATTATTAGCTTACATGCTATATATGTATGGGAAAGGGTGCTCACAAAGCAGGAGAAGAAACAATGAGTTTAATGATTGTTAGGATATCATATGATATAGTTAATGCACTCTTTTGTGTTGAATTGGCTACACGTTTCTTTGAGGGAGGAGCATGCATAATTGCCTATGAAACAAACCAATTTAGGGGCGAAGTGCTTCCTGTGGAAAGAATGAACAATGATCAAATATGTTTCTTGAACTTAGACTTAGCGCCACACATGTTTGACATGAATAAAGAGATGGATGCAACTTGCACTTTGAAATTTCACAAGACTCTGCCTAAGTTGCTTGCCAAGAATTTCTCCATTGTTGTTGCTATTCTTAAAAGATTTGAAAGAAAACATGGGTTAAATGTATACTGCACTGCTTCTGTATCAAATACTTTTGCTGTCATGGCTTACCATCTTGATTTATGCAATGATGTTGTGATAAAAGGGTACTCCTTAAAGGTGGTTGTTGCCTATATGTATGGGGTTAGCAAGAAAGGAATTGATACTGTTAAATTTGTGTCATACCCATTTGATCCAGGAGGAAGTATGAAGTATTCCACATGGGTATGCCACTTATGAAGTTTTGTTACTGTCTAGCATATAATTGAGATTAGGTGGTGCATGGGAATCATTGTTGACTGGCGAATCATAACCATCCACTTGTTAATGGGTTGAATTGAAATATAAAGGAAGCCATTCTTATTGCAGAAATTTTGTGGCAGTGTTGAATTTTCTCAATCCCAACCTTGAGGACAAGGTTGTTTTGAAGAGGGGAGTAATGTTATGAATATATAATGCATTAGTGAGGAGTAATGAGGGGGTTAAGAGGGTCACGTGGCTGGCAACAAGAAAGGAAGCTTATTGGATGATATCACATGCTCTTGCTGGGGGCGGTTAGCAATTGATTAGCTGGCAGAGAATGAAATGAGAAATATCTTCTTAGTCTTATAGAGTAATTCTAGAATGTGCTGAAGTTGGTGTATATATATATATCAGTTGAAGCAGCAGAAAAGGCATGAAGAATTTGATAGAAGCCTAGTGCTTTGTGGAGCTCTCCCTTGGCTTGAAGAAGGGCATCTTAGTTGCATATCTTTCCTTTTCTTCCTTGGAAACTTGATGCACACTCTCCATTTCTCCTTTTTTTCTTCCTTTCCATTTGTAATTTTTCTTCTCTTTTAGCTTGTTTCTCTGTTATTGATTGAGGCTGTAATTTTGAGTTGTATCAAATTCACACCAAAATAAAGAAAAAAAAAGTTATTTGTCATGTCACCATGTCAATATTTTGATTAACAATTTTGACAACATTTGATCCATCTTGAGAAAAAAAAAACTAAATCAAATTTGGAAATTTAAAGATGAATTGATCACAAAAAAAAAAAGAAATTAATGGTACAATTAAAACTTATCCTACAATTTAGATCTTTATTAATTATGAATACTGAAGATGCTTTTGCCATCTAACCTCTGTCTAACTTAAGAGAGTCTGAGCACTTTCTCTCTCTCACGCATGCATGCATACATGCATACATACATACATTTAGTGACTAAATAAGTAAATAGTATATTTCTATTATTTAAGGATTAAATCGTTAGAAGTGTGAAAATTAAAAGATCAAATAATAAGTTTTTACTTTCTTAAATTCTATCTATTACCTTCTCTTTCCCATTATCTATACAATTAGCCAATTATCAAGTTTCACATGTTTATTTCTTGTTTTTTTAATTTTTAATTTAATTATTTTTGACTAACCAAAACACCCTCGCACATATAATATAGTATATATCTATACTATATTATTTTACATCTAATTAAAACATAACATCTAATTAAAATAAGAGAAAATTTACTATTTGATCCCTCTTTAATTTTTTACTAAGTTAACAATTTGGTCCCTTATTTATTTTGCATACATATTTGCGTGTTCGTTAGGGCACGCAAAGCCCCTAGTGTATATTTATATACTATATTATATGTGTGAGGACCTTTTTGGTTGGTCAAAAATAATTAAATTAAAAATTAAAAAATAAGAAATAAATATGTGAAACTTGATAATTGACTAACTATATAGATAATAGGAGAGAGAAAGAGTAAATGTGATTTAAGAAAGTAAAAATTTATTATTTGGTCTTTTAATTTTCACACTTCTAACAATTTAGTCATTGAATAATAGAAATATACTATTTAGTCACGGAGTAACTACAAATGTCAAATCAAACATTACATACATACGGGCACAAAAAGCCCCTAATATGTATATATATTATATATATATTGTGCGTTGGCTACCTAAACCTATTTAAATTATTCCGTTAGAAGGTTATAGTTCGTGAATTATATTTCGTCACTATGTTGGTGATCCTTCTATTATATATTTCATCGTTAGTGTAGAATATAATGTCGTTATATATTCTCCTTAATTTGTTCTCTAACATTTGTTGGTTAGTTAAATAACAATTATGGACGGAGGGTAAGTGAGATTAGACTTTAGTATTATTTAAATGTGTATGGCGACATATATAGGCTTGAAGAATATAAACTTATAAATGGTTACAAATAAATATTTGACTTGCATTATTAGTGTTTACACTAGCTGATTAACTAGCACTATCAAAGTGAAAAAGATCATCGATCCAACGAATTAAATTTAAGTATTTAATAAGTCAACGATTGGTTGTCTTTAGCCTATTGCTCCTAATACTTCTAGGTATGTATGTCATCATTTGATAAATACATACTATCCGTACGTGGATTTGTTTTTTTGAAAAGTCATTCAACGATCTTATCACGTTTTAAGAGAATAAAAACTAGGGTAAATTACACTTTGGTACCCTGAGGTTTTGACCCTTAGCACATTGGTGCCCTCTAAACGATTTCCGTCCAATTTTAACAGAAATCTCTCATCTGCATCTCACGTGCCCTGCTTAAACATAGTTAGTCCCACTTTAATCTAAAGTGAAGATAAAAAACGTTATTCTCTCTTCATCTTCACTCAACTCATGTCCCAGAACTCTCTCAAATCGATCAATTCCATATCTCTCTCTCAAACTCTCTCAAATCTGTTCAACACAACCAAAATCGCTCTTCTCTCTTCATTTTCCTCGAAATCTCTCTCTCTCAACTCTCTCTTCTGTGCGTCGGCGTCGAACACAAACTGAAACTTTTCTTCGTCTTCGTCTTCGTCGAACACAAACTGAAACTTTATTAAATTTAACTTGTAGGTTTTTAGCTTTGATTTCATCGTATTCGAGTTTAAAATAATAGAGATATAACCATATTCAATAGTTCGAGACCAATTATGAAACTTACTAAGGACTAAAGTAAAACTATTGAAAAATATTAAAGATCAAGATGGAAAAAAAAATATATTAAGGACCAAAAATTTTTTTTGGCCAAAATATAATTTGCAGCTATTTTTTACACATCCAATTATAGCAAATAAATAAGAAAATGTAAAAGATATCGTTTTGTACAATTAATCATAAAAAATAAATATATAATATCAATAAAGTTTGTGATTAGAAGAATCAACAAATATATATTTAAAAAATTATTAAGATTTTTTTTTTGTTTTTACAAATATTTTTTATTGAAGACAAACATATTTGAAATATTATTAAAAGTTAATTATAGATATTTCTCCCATCATATAATTGAATATGAAGTCACTTATGAAAAACTAGCCCCTTCTATTATATTCAATAATCGTGCTTACGTTTGGTATATAATTTTTTTACCACTAACAACTATGATGTGTACTCATGGACTATGGGAAGGCTGATCCAATACGTGTGTGTGTGAGAGAGAGACGTCTATAAAATAAGACATACATTGAAGAGTAAGTAAAACACACACACACACTGACACACAAAAAGACACAAATTAAAGTGGAAAGAAATGGAGATTAGTGATGAAGGAGGTTTAGGTGTGTCAAATGGAAGCAAGCGTATAGCAGCCTTGGAAGTGATCCAATATAATTCTGAATCACTTGATCATCATCATCATCATCATCATGGATTCCAGGTCTCTTCATTCTTCATTCTTCATTTCTTATCTATGTTTATAATTCATGCTGGATATATCATATCCTCATTAATACATAGAATGAAATACAGAAAGAGAAAGAGAAACGTGGGTGGAGGAAGTTTGTANTTTTAATCTTTACAAGTCGCGAAACCAATACATTTTAATCTTTTTGACCCTATAAGTTAGTTTTACCTCTATAACTTTCAAATACTAAAGTGTGTCGACTAGACTTTTAGAGATTTAGTTATCACCATGTGTATTTTTAGTGATCAAATTGTATATTTACTCTTATTTTTAGTATTTTATTTAGGTGTAATTTCTTATTTCTTATTTGAGTCTTCACAAATTGCATAATATAATGCAGGCACAACCTCTTTCTCCACTCTGCTCTGGTGCTTTCTAGAAAAGTCCCCAGTTCTGTGCGTGGCATCAATGTGAGTCATTATATAACAATCAAGCATGTCTTAATTACCATAGTTTTGTGAAGAGATTAAATATTTAAGCTTGCGGCTAAATGTTGTAGCTTATTCACTTTTATTGTGCAGGATGCATGTAGATACTTCCTCATAGAGAGTGGATTCGCTTTGTTTGTAGCATTTCTGATAAACGTTGCAATGGTTTCAGTGTCTGGCACTGTATGCTCAGCCAACAATCTTTCAAATGAAGATATAGAAAGATGCAACGATCTCACCCTCAATTCTGCTTCTTTTCTTGTCAAGGTTCTTACATTAATATGCCATTTGTCATACTTCATATATATATATATATATATATGTGTGTGTGTATAATTCAATTATTTACTAATTTCATGGATGGTTTTAGAGTGCATTGGGAAGGTCTAGCTCAACCATTTATGCCATAGCATTACTTGCCTCTGGACAAAGCTCTGCTATCACTGGCACCTATGCAGGACAGTATATTATGCAGGTTATTCGAGAACTTGTGCAAACTCTTCAGCTTCTTCCATTCTATTATAGAACTGATTACAAGTTGGGCTGTTAAAAATAAAGACCGGAGTTTATAATATAATAATTATTAGGGTAAATTACACTTTGATATCCTGTTCTATAGACCGATTTCACTTACCTTATTTTTCCAAAAGTGACTCTTTGGTACCTGTTCTTTGCACGGTTAACATTTTGGTACTATATTCTTTCAAAAGTGATGTTTTGGTACCATGTTCTTTGTATCGTTAACACTTTAATACCCTAACAAAGAACAGGGTACCAAAAAAAAAAGGTACCAAAGTGAAATTGATCCATGGAACAAGGTACCAAAGTGTAATTTATCCTAATTATTAAATTGTAGACCAATTTTTCTGGCTTTTTATAAATATTACATTGAAATTTCATGTCTTTAATTTGGTTAGGGATTCTTGGATTTGAGGATGAAGCCATGGATAAGGAATTTGATGACTAGGAGTATTGCCATTATACCTAGTCTTATTGTTGCAGTTATTGGCGGATCAGCAGGAGCAGGACGCCTTATTATCATTGCTTCGGTGTGTAAATTACTATTGGATCCGATCAATCATTCCTTGTGAATTTTTTTTGTTCTCTAAGAAAGCCAAACCTATGCACACTAATCATACTAATAGTCTAATACTATTGGAAATGGTTTTACAGATGATACTTTCTTTTGAGCTCCCATTTGCACTAATTCCACTCCTCAAGTTTAGCAGTAGCAGTAGCAAGATGGGACCACACAAGAACTCTCTCATTGTGAGTAATCCTTCTCGCTAAAATTAGGCTCTAGATTACCTTCATGTTGTGACTCAATTGGCAAGAGCATATGAGAAGGGTCTCAAATTTGATCTCCACATAACGTACCTATAGGGAGGAGTAAAAAGCCTTAATTGTTTTTCTTTAAGTATTTTTTAAACATAACTTTCATCACTTTGTGAGAGATTAACTCTTTTCATTCAACCCATCTCTGTTAATTGGTATATACAAATTAAAATTTCTACAAATGTTGGTTGCAGATCATAGTGATTTCATGGATCTTAGGGTTTGGAATCATTGGGATCAATGTGTACTACCTTAGTACAGGCTTTGTAGATTGGCTAATTCATAGCAGTCTCCCAAAGGTGGCGAATGTGATGATTGGGATCATAGTGTTTCCACTTATGGCCATTTATGTTGTGGCCATTATCTATCTGACATTCAGAAAAGACATTGCTCAAACATTTAAAGAGACAAAGAACGACCCTGTTGTGCAAAACCAGATGGAAAAGGGACTTGTTGATGATAATGAGCAACGTCCAATTCCTGTTAGGGAAGATCTAATGGACATCCCACTACCTGATTAGGAGATATATGAAAACGAACTACAAGTATATTTAGTGTGTTGTATTAACTTCTACATAATATTAGTATATACTGTATTCTGTAAATTTTCAAGATCTATTTATAATAATACAATCGTGTTATTTAGTCATGCTTTTATCATTATTTATTATTATTAGACTTGATTGCATAAACATTTCATGAAAAGTATTACTTGAATCTACCCTCATAAAGTCAATACTTGAATGACCAATGACAAATCTCCCATCATGGAAGCAATCAGTGCAGAGTAGAATATCAGCCTGTAACATCAGATGCTATTTAAAAATTATGACAAGGGTGTTCTAAGTCATTTCTACTTTATTTAGAGGAAGGTCAACAGAGTTCGCAATAGCTCCAAAATAAAAATGTTGAGTAATATTTATGAGGTAGACGCCTTCTTGTAAAGACAAGCAAATTTCTAAAATATTACACTTAGATTTGCATTAAGAATCTCAAAAGGTCTCTAAAACAATTAATCATTATCTCTCTCTTGCAACCATTCATCAGCTGCAAACTTTATTTTGGTTGAATACCGTTTTGATGTGATTGTTCCTCTCTATTGCTTATGAAATACCATTTTCAAGATAGATCATTTCATTCATATGGTTATACGAAGAAAACCATCTCCTGTGTGGAGACATATGAAAAGTCGAACCCGTATTAAGAACCTAAAAGTTCAGTCCATGCTGGCCAGCTACCACGCCCTCTCCTACACATTTGACATCACTGAAGTACTACAAGTGTTAATAACGACTTTCACCGAATTCTCATCATCCAACGAATCTCTTTCATTTCCCTTCAGCCTATGACAATCTTTCTTAGAGTGACCTAGCTCGCCACACTTGAAACCGCTCGTCTTCCTTGATTTCGACCTCGATCGCCCATTGAACTTATGTGAGTTTTTCCCTGCACTCTTCCCCTCGACACCAATCTCTCTCCCTTTGTTCGATTGGGCGGTAGTGAACATAGCACAATCAGAGCTTGATCCTCGTCGTCAATCTTCACCTATACATTTTTCAGATTAATAATTATCGAATTGAACTCGTCCAGGTGAGACTTGATTAGCGTACCCTAATTAATCCTCAAATTGTAAAGTCTCTTCTTCAAATATAGGAGGTTGGTTAATTTCGCCGACTACAGTTTCCTCGTTGGCAATCTCCCGTAGAACGCTGTATGTAACACTCATAACGCACTCAACGCCTTCTTCTGTTGTACCTTCCTCTGTCCTTCCGTCACCGAATCGGCATATTTTTCTTCTATTGCCTGTCATAAGTCTTGAATAACCAATGCCGATTACTAAAGTTTCCTCCATCGAACTTCTCAACCTCATACTTTGTCGTTGAACTTACATCGTTGATCGTCGAATCCGTTGTGAAACACTACCTGTTTACATAAGAAACGCCACAAACGAACACACCACACATATTCCACGAATCGCCAACATCAACTCCGAACTTTCCCACCGGCGGCTACAAAACAGATCACACGAACAATCCCAGCACACGGATGAAACCCAGAAAACGCCGAACTGCCACCACGTGACCGCCAAGGATCTTTGCGCAAAACCACCAAACGACGCCGCTGCTCACGCCGAGAAAAGCTCCTCACGAAGCGTCAATTTCAGCTTCCTGCACCGCCGGAAAACCACCACAGAATCCGCCGCCGTTGACCGTCGACCAGTTCTGTCCAAGTCCCGCCGCGAACCGCCGTCTGATACGCAAATCCTCGCCAAAAAACGCGTCTTCCCCACTGCTCGCGATGCCCGATCGTACCACCGTTCAGATCTGCCGGAAAACCGCCGCTGCACGCCATCCTCCGTTGATCAAGGCCGGCGACGAACTCCTCTGCCGGAAGCCAGCAGCCTCCGTCGCCTTCGATTTTGCCTATGCGCAGTAGCGTGAATCCGTGATTAAAGCCTCTTTGTAATTTCGCCCAAATTGCAGAAAGACCCTCTTCTGAAATTTGTTGAAATTCCTAAACAGCTCTAACCTAATTTTCTTTCAAATTCAAGAAGAGAAAAGGAAAAAAAAAAAAAACAAGAGTCTAATACCCTGATGAATAAATTACTTCTAAAATACTACTCAACTATTAGTTTATTTATAGACATCTCAAACTTTAGATATGTCCGGATTACTTAACTTAGGCACATTAGATTATTAAACCCAAATACTTAAATCACTCTCTCCCAATAAATTAGTAATTGAGGGAATACAAGTCACTTTACAAATTACATAAGATTTTCTCAAATCTTATTGGATCCCCTATTCACTAACTAGATATGGGTTGTGCTCCACGAAAATATCTCTTGATTTTGAAATCTTGAAATTGAATCTTAAATTTTTTAGATTGAAATCTGATCTACGAGATAGCATAATTTTATATCTCAAGTTTAAAAGATATGATATTCATAAAATATCAAATTTAATAGATTACAATCTTTACGATTATAATAAATATTCATGGGAAATCGGAAGGGTAAGTGATCCAGTTGGTGTGTGTGAAACAAATTGAATTCATTGAAGAACAATACACACAAAGAAACAGAAAGAGTGAGGTAGAGAATTAAGGAAATAATGGAGATTAGTAGTAGTGATGAAGGAGGTTTAGGTGTGTCAAGAAATTCAGGAGGTGGAAGCAAGCGTATGGCAGCCTTGGAAGTGATCCAATCTAACACTGAATCACTTGATCATCATCATGGATTCCAGGTCTCTTCATTCTTCATTAATTTCTTATCTATGTTTATAATTCATGCTGGATATATTATATCCTCATTAACATAAATAAATATATATATATATATATATATATATATTAATTTGTTTGCAACTCTGTATAATGTATATATATATATATACACAGAATGAAATACAGAAACGTGGGTGGAGGAAGTTTGTATCCTATGTGGGTCCTGGTTTCCTCGTCTCCATGGCTTACCTTGATCCTGGAAACAGTATATATCTCTCTTCCTCTCTTTATATATATCTATTATATATTTGTATGAGCTTTCTTAAATTACGTTACTGTTTCATTGTTTAATTTGTTTGATATATAATCACACAGTGGAAACTGATCTCCAAGCTGGAGCTAACCATCAATATGAGGTAATTCACCATTAAACATCAATCATACATTATTATAGACAAAGGCAACAAGTTTAGCCTCCTTAATTGAGTGTGTTTTTTTTTACTCTATCTAAGTTTTTTGTAGAAATAAATTAACTAAAGATACTATATATATATATATATATATATATTGTCTTGTGTGTGCAGCTGCTATGGGTGATACTTATTGGGCTACTCTTTGCACTCATCATCCAATCATTGGCTGCAAATCTTGGCGTAACCACTGGTAATTTGATCAATAGCAACAAAACAATACTCAAGAGAAGAAATTATAAAAGAAAAATGCCAATCTGTTTATGTCACATTAAAAGGTTCTAATAATCTTATATTTATCATCAAGGACTCATAAATTGAGTACTTTGTAAAATGGTAAAAATTCAAAGTTACACGAGAGTTAGACAGTTACGTATGAATTCTAATAATCAAAATAGTAATAATAAAGTAGTAATAATCAAGTATCCAAAGAGAGATTTTTTTTTTATTGGAAAGATGAATCTTTGGTTCATGAGATAAAGTGACACAAAGACATACCTCAAGAAGATCAAATAGAACATAGATCTAACATTATAAATATAGCCTTATAGGAGAAGAAAAAAAATTCTAAACAACACACATAAGAATGAAAATAAAATCTAGAGAGAGAGAGAGTTGATGAGGTATGGAGTGTCTAGTGGGTCATTGATGGGCTATAGTTAGGAAGGTTAGCCCATATGTGAGGTAGTCATCAAAATAGTAGTCAAACCTCATTTTTATCAGATTCTAATATGTATAAATTAATTCTAATTTACAGGAAAACACCTTTCAGAGATATGTAAAGAGGAATATCCATTACTTATCAAGTACTGCTTATGGTTGCTGGCTGAGTTAGCTGTTGTAGCAGCAGACATACCAGAAGGTACTTATGTAGTATATCTATGTATATATATATATTAAATGCCAAATGAAAATGAATTATGAGACATTAACTGTATTTGAGAAAATGAATATGGAAATTTGTGGCATATATGCAGTTATTGGCACAGCCTTTGCACTGAACATACTATTCCACATTCCAGTGTGGGCAGGAGTGCTCTTGACTGGCCTCAGCACTCTCTTGCTTCTTGGTCTTCAGAGATTTGGGGTAACAATTTCATTCATTTATCTACTAAATCATTCTAACTTGAAAGATACATGAGTTAATAACTCAATGCTTAAAAGTATAGTTTACATTCTTTGATCTCTGAAATTCGTAGAACCAATACATTTTAATCATTTTGTCTCTACAAGTTAGATTCTAAAAATGAGCTTAAATGACTTAATTTTATGTCCATAAATTTTAAGGATTAAAGTTATTAACTCGTATATTTTTCAAAAACCAAATTGCATGTTTACTCTTCAACTATATATATAGTTGTTTGGTTTATACAGGTTATTGAAAAGAATATATATATATATATATATAAAATGAAGTGACTTTTGGGATGTTGGAGTAGGTTAGGAAGCTGGAGTTGTTGATATCAGTGTTGGTATTCATAATGGGAGGATGCTTCTTTGTGGAAATGGGAAAAGTGAAGCCACCAGCTTCTGATGTATTTAAGGGCATGTTTGTCCCTAAACTCTCTGGTCATGCTGCCACAGGCGATGCTATTGCCCTTCTTGGTGCCCTTGTTATGCCGTATATACACTCTTTCTACACTTCCTCTAATGTCATTTTATTTCATTCTTTTTAGAGTAAACATATAAATTAGTCTTCGAAAGATACACCCTAAAAGGATAATTTATACAGTTTAATCACTGGAACCAATACTTTTTAGTCTTTCTATCCCATCAAGTTTGTCTCTAAAAAGTAGAATTAATAGACTAACTCGTATTGCATCCACAAAATTTTGAAGATTAAAGTGTGTGAACTAGAATTTTCGAAACTAAATTGTGTAGCTTTCAGGTACAAAATTGTATATTTACTCTTCTTTTTACTATTATTATTTGGGTGTAATTTCTTATTTGACTCCTGATAAATTGCATAATGCAGGCACAATCTCTTTCTCCACTCTGCTCTTGTGCTTTCCAGAAAAGTTCCCAGCTCTGTGCGTGGCATCAATGTGAGTCATTATATAATAATCAAGCATATCTTAATTAACTTAGTTTTGTGAAGAGATTAAATATTTAAGCTTTGGGGCTAATTGTTGTAGTTTTTCACTTATTATTGTGCAGGATGCATGCAGATACTTCCTCATAGAGAGTGGATTAGCTTTGTTTGTAGCATTTCTGATAAACGTTGCAATGGTTTCAGTGTCTGGCGCTGTATGCTCAGCTAGCAATCTTTCAAATGAAGATATAAATATATGCAACGATCTCACCCTCAATTCTGCTTCTTTTCTTGTCAAGGTTCTTACTTTAATATACCATTTGTCATACTTCATATATATATAATTCAATTATTTACTAATTTCATGAATGGTTTTAGAGTGCATTGGGAAGGTCTAGCTCAACCATTTATGCCATAGCATTACTTGCCTCCGGACAAAGCTCTACTATCACTGGCACCTATGCAGGACAGTATATTATGCAGGTTATTGCAGTACTTATGCAAACTTTTCATCTTCTACCAATCTTTTATAGACCTGATTTCTTAAAAGTACAGGCCGAACTTTATAATAGAATGATTATTAAAATGTAGACCTATTTTTCCGGATTTTGAAAAATTGAGTCTATTTTTTTGGGCTTTTATTTTTGGATTGGAGGGGTGTCTAATCAATTGTTATGTACATTGCATTGAAATTTAATGTCTTTAATTTGGTTAGGGATTCTTGGATCTGAGGATGAAATCATGGATAAGGAACTTGATGACTAGGAGTATTGCCATTATACCTAGTCTTATTGTTGCAGTTATTGGCGGATCAGCAGGAGCAGGACGCCTTATTATCATTGCTTCGGTGTGTAAATTACTATTGGATCCGATCAATCATTCCTTGTGAATTTTTTTTGTTCTCTAAGAAAGCCAAACCTATGCACACTAATCATACTAATAGTCTAATACTATTGGAAATGGTTTTACAGATGATACTTTCTTTTGAGCTCCCATTTGCACTAATTCCACTCCTCAAGTTTAGCAGTAGCAGTAGCAAGATGGGACCACACAAGAACTCTCTCATTGTGAGTAATCCTTCTCGCTAAAATTAGGCTCTAGATTACCTTCATGTTGTGACTCAATTGGCAAGAGCATATGAGAAGGGTCTCAAATTTGATCTCCACATAACGTACCTATAGGGAGGAGTAAAAAGCCTTAATTGTTTTTCTTTAAGTATTTTTTAAACATAACTTTCATCACTTTGTGAGAGATTAACTCTTTTCATTCAACCCATCTCTGTTAATTGGTATATACAAATTAAAATTTCTACAAATGTTGGTTGCAGATCATAGTGATTTCATGGATCTTAGGGTTTGGAATCATTGGGATCAATGTGTACTACCTTAGTACAGGCTTTGTAGATTGGCTAATTCATAGCAGTCTCCCAAAGGTGGCGAATGTGATGATTGGGATCATAGTGTTTCCACTTATGGCCATTTATGTTGTGGCCATTATCTATCTGACATTCAGAAAAGACATTGCTCAAACATTTAAAGAGACAAAGAACGACCCTGTTGTGCAAAACCAGATGGAAAAGGGACTTGTTGATGATAATGAGCAACGTCCAATTCCTGTTAGGGAAGATCTAATGGACATCCCACTACCTAATTAAGAGATATATGAAAACGAACTACAAGTGCTATTAATATTAGTATATACTGTATTGTGTAAATTTACAAGATCTGTTTAAAATAATACAATAGTGTTATTTAGTCATGCTTTATATTATATTATATATATATATATATATGATTGCATAGATATTTCATGAAAAGTATTACTCTCTTCCCTTAGATTTTACTAAAACTTTAATTTTGTCTCTTTAACTTATTTTGGTTTTATTTGATTTGGAGATTGTATCTCAATTGACAACAAAAAGTAAATACGTGAAAAGAGAGATATTTTGTTTTTGGTCAAATAAAAGCCTTAATTGTGACTAAACTTCAAATTGGCTTAGGTGATCCCTAATGATAAGGTCCGAATACTGATGCTGCAGACAAAAAACAAATACCAAGACTTATTCTATAGAATGTATCAAACAAGGCCCATGTATTACCCACCAAGCTTCAGATTTTAGATCATTTTGGAATAAATAAACACACTCCATCCTGTGATCTACCGCAAAATAGAGGTTAACAACGGGGAAAAAAAAAAGGTACCAGATTGTACAACATTACAGGAAAATGATACATTAATCACCACAGCCTGACAATGACTCTTCCAAGTCGTTAACAGTCTTTGTGTAAACCAACTTATAAGGATTCAATCATTGATACAACAGATAACCTCACTGTCATGAATATATCAAGAGGGAAAAGTAGAACTTTGGGGGATATGAAATGAAAGGCCACTTATTTCCCTTAAGCAACCAGTTGCATAATCAACTGCAACCAAATTGGAAGCTCTAGAAAAACTAAAAACAATAGCTCTCTTGACTCCTCACCTAATTTCCTCTTCACTGCTGAAAGCAATGACCATTTAAATCTACATTCAAGTTCCAAAACTTACATCTACTTCACTAATTAACCTAAACCAGAGTTAGTACCAGATACCGGCCTCAACAAGGGATGACTGCTAGCAGGCTGCACGTTACTGGGGGCTTTGAACATGGAATTTGAAGAGGTCGGTTGTGGTTGTTGTATCATAGAAAGTGGTAGCCTTTGCCCTAACCCGAACATTGAAGGCCGTGGGACGAAGGACATGTGAGGATGAGTTGGTTGGCCACTGCTGTACCCTGAGACACTGGGCTGTGAAGAAGAACCAAAAGTCATCTGTGGCCTGCTGTTTCCGTTATTGTTGTTAACCGTGGAAGGTCCAACGCCTGATGTGTTTGTGGCTACACCGGATCCAAGAAATGTTGATATAATGCGGGAACGTTCAGAAGCAAACCTTTGCCTTGCCTTCTCCACTTGTTCACATTCTTTCATCAACAATGTTTCAATTTCAGCAAACTGCTTGAGCTTCAGTTCTAATCTTTTCAACTGTCAATTTAATAAGAGAAAGCAGCCAACGGAATCCAAACCTCATCAAAACAGGTTTGTATGTGCCTCTAGAAAGAATATGAACTATGGAGAGAAGAAAAAGAAAAAGCTGAAAATTGAGTTGGAGCAAATGGAGTTGAATAATAATTCAAGAAAAAAACAATGGCCATACCTGATGGTTAATAATATTAGCAGATAGCCTCTGAATTTCTCTTTCTTCGTGATCGGCAAACAGTTTAGCTTTCATTGCTGCAGCAGACAAGCCTGCTTTAGCAGCATCTTTAACTTTCTCAACAGATAGAGGGGTGGCCTCACCCTCATTTGGACCCCGTGAACCAACCACTTTTGCCTCATCCTCTGAAATCATAAGAAGATTTTTCTCAAAACAATTGAAGAATGTGTCCTACTTGAGATTGGGCCATAATGACAAATCAATAGAAGGAAAAGGAAACAACCACAACTTACCATTTTGTTGATTTGTGTTTGCATTTTCTCCAAGAGAACCACCCTCTCTACCATGTGTGGTTTCCAAGTTCATCCTTCATGAGTAGAAATAAATTTTTAAGTTATGCACAAAACTCATAAAATGACTAATGTAAGTAGTTCTACTGTAGCTTAAATGTTCCCTTCTCTACCTCTGCAGTTCTATACCAGGCCACACAAGAACTTAACATTTAGTAGGAGCATAAGAAAACAAATTATTGTTTAGGGATGTTAATAAAGTAATTCAACAGCCTTTTCCTATGTCCTAAAGACTTGAGCTTTTGAACTAAAGTGATCACTGACAATATCAAAGTCTCGATTCAAGTGATTCAGAAGTTCAATCCTTACTGCTCATATTCTCTGATTTAAAATTGAATTTCAACACAAGGAATAATGGGTCTATGGTTTATTCATGTTTCAAGTCCAATGGGTTTTAGCATTAGGGGGCAAATTAGAGATATTAAATTATGAACAGAATCATTCACAATATTTCTCCAAAGAACTTAAGCTCTTAGGAAGAAATGGCCCTTGACAACAATCATGATTAAAACTAAGCAACTTCATTAGATATAACTCTTTCCCTTGGGCCTCGGCAATGCAGGAGGGATGTTTGAGGGCTAAAGTAATAAAATAATTATCAGTCTATGACTGATACTCACCTATTACCATGCCCAGGTGCTTCCATCGGTGATTTACTACCAGAGTTATCTTCTGACAATTCTGCCAATGCTGCATGAGCACAAGAAGCCGCTATTCTTGGTCCAACAGCAGAAGCCAAAAAGGCAACCTTTTGAGTGTAATCCACCAAAACCAGACATGTAAGAATCCATATAAGCAAAAGAATTCTAAAATATAAAAGAAAATATATTTTGTTGAACATGAATGGTTTTCAAAAAGTTGCTCCCGCAGAGAGGAGCAATGCAACTTGAAGAAACAAGTGAAGAACAATGCTTATAATTTGTACGCATTCATCGCAACCAATAAACACATCTTAGCGCTATAGACATTCAAGTAATTGATAAAAGTTGAGCATAGCATTATTCAGTATCATCACCTACCAGAGACATAACAGGATTTTCAGAATTTGCAAAAGGGAGCCTGATGTCAGGATCAATGCTCTGGATTGGTCCTGCAGAAGCATAGATACAAAATCAAAACCATATCACACTAAGTAGAAGGTTCAAAAATATAAGTGAGCAAGACCTGCTGAGTCTCCATCTAAATTTGAACGCGATCTTCCACAATCATCTCTATTCATCATATTGGATGACAATGACATTCTTGGAACATGAATATTCTCCAATTTTCCATCTTCCATAGGCAGACGGAGAAAATGAAGAATACATTGTGCTTTTGACTTGGTACCAACGTGCTCAGCAATGTCATTCCAATTCTCATTGTAAATCTCCACGGCCTCAAGCAGCAGCAAGGTTTCCTGATCAGTCCAACTATCCCCATCTAGATCACCATAATCCCTTGTTGAATCTACCCTCATAAAGTCAATACTTGAATGACCAATGACAAATCTCCCATCATGGAAGCAATCAGTGCAGAGTAGAATATCAGCCTGTAACATCAGATGCTAATTAAAAATTATGACAGAGGTGTTCTAAGTCATTTCTACTTTATTTAGAGGAAGGTCAACAGAGTTCGCAGTGACGCCTTCTTGTAAAGACAAGCAAATTTCTAAAATACTGCACTTAGATTTGCATTAAGAATCTCAAGAGGTCTCTAAAACAATTAATCATTATCTCTCCCTTACAAACTGGCAACCATTCATCAGCTGCAAACTTTATTTTGGTTGAATACAAACAGTCAAGCCAGCACTGTATGAGAACTGAATTTCATGACTCAAGAACAACAGTAGAAAAACACACAAGCGTTTCAGCTGCATGTTGATATCATGCAATTAAAGAGCTATTGATTTATTCTATAAACAAACATAAGCAACAAAGCAAGTTCGTATGCAATTGACATGCTAATATAAATGAACTGTGACTTACATAATGGGTTAGGGATTACAGCCACCATAAAGTGGAAGAAAGTTTAAAAGCATGGAAGAAGACTCCAAGTTGCATTTTGGTTGAATCAATGCAAGTGTTGAAGGAAGAAGTTAAGCCAATAACTTGAAGTGGACTACTACTATAATTTTAAACAGAAAACTGGGAAAATGTGCCTTGCTACACTACACTTCTTGGAATTGATAGTACAGACAAATTTACTTTCAGTTTCTTCAGTTTCTTAATTTTTATATTTCTTTTGTTTTTTCCAATTTGCAGTGAGCTCCTTGAGAACAATTTTTTAATAAGAGAAAGTCCAAACAAAATACTGAGATACTTCTTTAATGCCTTCAAATCTTTGAATTTATGACATTGCATTAATCACATAAACAAGTTTGAAATTTAAAATGTGACAGTTAAGCTTACTGCAAACACTCAATATCTATGTCATTTAAGTGTATTGTACAAATCTGAGTAAACTTTACTCAATGCTAAAGCTTAGGAAAAGGCTAGCTAAATAGTTCACTATATCTGCATGAGTGAACTAAACCCATTATGAAGCTCATTCACAAAAAAATAATAATAAGATTAGAAGTCCCCCAAAAGATACCAATAACTGCAATGATTTTCCAGATAGGCGATCTCTCTTCTTATGACAAGCTGACAAAACAAAAACAATAAGCCAGAGTACCTCTTTTTGTGACTGATAGTATACAGCAGGAAGAGGACGAGAACAATGATTGCAATTATTTTCGGATAGATGCTCTCTTACTCTGTCCTCCAAATCAGTTATATCAGCATTATGAGTTGCCAATGATGAACAAATTTCGTCTGCTTTCAGTTTACACTTGGGGTTGTCAAATTTAATTAAACTATCTATGGATTTTAAGGCATCAGATGGCACACGGATCTCGCCACTTGTCTCATCCTTAAGGGAGGACTCATCATTCCAAGGCTCATGACTTGGCACCTGAGCACAGTAATTGATGATTCCCCAGTGATCAAGGAACCGAAAAATTCGAACTAAATCTTCATTATCAACCCCAACCAGCAATCCTTGGCAATCAGAAACTGTAATCCTTTTCCCTGGGTCCTCCATGTATCTTGCAACAATATAATTTCTACATTCCATGTACTTCTCTGGTGTATGGTCTGGTGATTTTCCAGAGAAAAAACGTGGCACCACTTGTCTCTCAAGCCTATGCACTGTAGCCGGTGAAAACCATTCTGTTCATGGAAAACCCATGTTAACAATAAGTTAGTCTATTTAAATGCAAATCAAGCCTAAATTCTCAAACTACTCAACCACATCCACCTCATAATCATAAATGAAAGCCGGTCCATTGTTGGGCATATCAAACTATGTAACTTCCTACTAAAGAGCGAAAAGGCTTTCAAAACATTGTCAGCAGTAAGATGTCAACATGTTCCCAATTTTTTTAAAAAAAAAAATCTATCTACGCATTAGGGAGCAGGCAAAGGAAACAGACAGAGAGACATTCACGGGTCCTATTTACATCACAAAAAATATACTCTAAAGTCAGCCCAGTTCATTCTCTGGCTTGCAAACAAATGAAAGAATTGCTAATAAAGAAGAACATTTTAAATTCCCAAGAAAGGAGAAAACTATCAAAACTTGGGATGGGAGACAGCAATAAAGGCTTAGATGGCTTGAATACTACCCATCATTTGGTGCAGCTCATAGGTAGATGGCGTATTAATAAAGTATGTCAGCAGCAAGTAAAGCAAATAAACCCAAAGTAGTAGAGGTAAAAAGAAGAAGAACCTGAATGCATTGGAACTACAAGAACCCTATTCCCAAACCGCTTAACAACACCACGACCTTCCAATACGGGAGGTGGAGTGATCACAAAAGCCGAATTACTTCCATCATTTCGGTCCTGATCCAAAGACGAACTATCGGCGGGCACGGAGGATAGCGCCTGAAGCTGCCCATGCGACACATTCTCCAAAAATGGGGGATTCGGGAGCGGACCCTTGTTGTTGTTGTTATCACCAGACTCGACGGCTCGCTCCAAAGCCACAATTGCCATGACGGATGAGTGAGGGCGATTCACAGTGCGCTTGGTCACTCTAGGGAACTGCGAAATTTGGACTCCATCGTCAGCCAAAACCTCGATCTCGAGCTGCGCTTGAGAATTGGAACCCGATTGGGGATTAGGTTGGTCCTCGGAATCATCCTCGCGCTCAACAAGGTGGTCGTCGTCTCCATTGGGTTCTTCTTCTTCGTCGTCGTCGTCGTCGTGCTTCTGTTGCCGGCGGCTGATTTGGGGCTCTCTCTTGCGCTTCCTCCATTTGGTTCGGTTATCTGGTTAGAGACACAAATACCAAACAAATGCGGGAAATCGAATAAAAAATACAGCCAAATATCGCAGGGATAGGTTTTATAAAGAGAAAACCGGAGATTTAGAGAGAGAAAGAATTTAGGTTTGTGGGAAGACATACATACCTGAAGGGGAAGCTGGCATGGTAAGGAGAGGTTTAAGGGAGGGAGAGAGAGAAAGAGTGAGGGAAATTTGATTGTGGGGTCGTTGATTGGCGCAAAGGGTGTGGAATTGAGAGAGAATGTAAGAGAGAGAGAGAGAGAGAGAAAGAAGAGTCTCGCAGTGAGCGAGTGAGTGAGTGCTCTCTGTTTCGTTTCGTTGTTCTTCGCTTTCGTTTCTTTGGCAAATACGGGAGACGTAAAAATATATGTTGTCCTTCTTGTGATTTTCCTTCCTTGCTTGCTCAATTCTTCATCCTTAATATCAGATTATAAAATCTTCGCTTCATTCTCACGTCAACCAAACGCCCCATTCTTATTGCTCCGTCATTTTCACGCTCCGTTTCTCATCAACTTTTCAGCTTTTTTTTCATATGGAAATTCAAATTTTATTTTATTAAAATATTTGATTTAATCATTTAATACTTAAGAAAATTTTTCTTATTATAAGTTATATAGTCACTAAATTTTAAATTTTACTTAATTAAAATAGTAACATTTATGTAATATTGATATTAAATTATTAGAATATTTATTTCGTTTCTTAAAAAGATTAATGATTTCGAAGCATTAATAGTGAATATCACTATGTTAGGACAACTTTAAAGTGAAATCAAATTTTCTGTAACCTAATCCTCTCCATTTATTTCTCCTTTCATATCAAATTAATTGTCGCCATTTAATATTAAAAATTTAGAAATTTGCACCAACAGGAGTGTTTTAAAACCGGAGCTCCTACTAATTATAGAACCTATTTTTTTTTATATCACAAAAATGGTAACAAACACAATCTGACGAAATCGAGAGGTGTCCATCCCTACAGGTCCACCACATTGAGAGAACTCATGGGGCCTTCAGTAGCACGACTCGACGACACCATAAACTCGTCAACATTTAAAAATTACGGAGCTACAGACTTACTATTAAAAAAGACATCAACATAAAACTGAACCGTGAGTTGGATGACCCTTATAGCCATGGAAGGATTAACCTTTGAATCCCACCAAACAATGTCATTCTTGTATCGCCAAATGACATCAAGCCTAACAAGAATGGAGATCCACGACTCGTAGAACAGGGAAGGATTCCTTCTCCAACGCTTGATCCACGCCTTGAACCATGTGTGAAACTGCAAAGACCTACTTACCTTTAAAAAACCGGAAGACCGAACCACACCGCCCTAGCAAAGTCACACTGAAGGAACGTATGAGAGATCGAGTCATCCTGAGCTCCACAAAACGGACAAACATTTTCACAACGAACATGATGGAGATTGAGGATGAAGGAGGTAGGAATAGCATTATGGCAGTTTTTTCACATAGTTAGTAGAACCCTCACCGGTACTTTCGTCTTCCAAAAGTCCTTCTAGGGGAAGTGGGACGAAGTAGAATTATTATCATGATCCGGATGGTACAATCGACTGAGCAGCTCATAGCCTGCAGTAGTGGTATACGACCCAGTGGCAACAAGGGACCAACAGAGGGAATCAGGAACGAGCCTCGTCGGTGTAGGCAAGCTCGTCAAATGCTGCATCTCATCATCAGAACAAACACGCCTAATCTTCTCCAAATCCCAGAAATGGTCAAAATGGTTCAAAGGATCACTGACCAACACACTAGTCGGCGTCCCACTGATGTGTTTATCCCAAAAGCGGCTCCATATGTCAACTCTGTCTCCCATCCCAAGCTTCTTCTTGAGGTGATTTGTGATGATGTGGGCATTTTTCTTAATGCCCTACCAAACAACAGCAATGGAAGAACCTAGTTTTGTAACGAAATCAGAGAAAGAGACAATGTACCTGTCTTGTACCCATGTCGAAACAATTGACTCTGGATTGTCTAAAATTCTCCATGGTATCATAATTACAAAAATAATACTTAATTATTTACAAAATAAAAAATATTTATATTTATAATATTATAAAACAGGCCAAATGTTCTTGAACAAAATATAAATATATAATGGGTCCTTCTAACATGTGCCCTAAGGGCACATGTTAAGATTTATTTTGATTGATCAAGTGAGTTTTCAAACATTAAAAATTATTTTTTAAATGAATTTTCGTAAATTTCAAGATATGAGATGTTCTACTAACCAATCAGAAGAAACCTTAAAATGTACCAAAAAACACATGTCATGTAAATCCATATATAATTATATCGTAAGTATTCCAACATTTGTTAATGTGTTTTGTACGAGAATCTCAAAAGTTTTTTTTAGGCCCAAAAAAAAGTTTAATTATTTGAAGTTCATGCCAACAAAAAAAAAATCAAATGGTGTCTATTATTTTCCAAAATATTCAAATTGGTCTTAAACATCGACAAAATGATTCGTTTTGGTCATAAATATTGATAAAATATTTTATTTTTGTCCAAAACTATTAAATTTGGTCATTTTTTTTTGGTCTCTCATTTCAAGTTCAAATGACTTATTAAGAGAAACTCATAGCTCTAAATTCGTTGCATTCGAATTTGAAACGAGAGAGATATGATCAACTTTGGTTGTTTGACTATGAAACTAGTGGTATACTTTTAGGACTAATTTGACCTCGTTTGATGATGACTCTAATTGGATAAAGAAAATACTATTCAAGAACAATTTGTAACTTTAAGCTCGTCAAGTTTAAACTTAAAATAAACTATATTCAATAATTTAAACCAAAATAAAATATTTTACAAATATTTCAATTTAAATATTTTGAAATATAATAAACTAAAATAATATTAAAATACACATTTATGACCAAAATAACTAGTTAACCAAAAAAAAACTAGACAAGTTGTCAATTGTCATCGATAGTCAAAATTATAGTGACCCGACCCGACGCAACTGAGTTGAAATCCACCAGTTGTACCACTTTCTGATTTCCCTCTTTCTCTCGCCGGGCTCTGTGACGAGAACATGAAAGTGCATTACCAACAATAACCTCATTCAACATTGATGATTGATGCTCTCAGCGAGAGCGATTCAGGTGATGAAGAGACCAAGATCCTCTCTCTCCTCAAATCCCAAATCCCAAACCCTTCTCAGAACTCGCCATTCAAACCCTAACTCCATCTCCACTTACTATCCTTCCACAAAACCAAAACCTAAGAACACCCATTCCCTCAAACATTCTTCAAAACCCTACCTCTCGAAGTGGGCCCCACTTCATCTTCCTCGGGACGAGCTCTGTCTGCCGCTCACTTTTCCGACCGGCCAAACCTTCCGATGGAAAAAGACCGGACCCTCGCAGTACACCGGCGTCATTGGGTCTCACCTTGTGTCTCTCAAGCACGTAGAACAAGAAGAACAAGAAAGCTGTGTTCTTTACTGCCTTCACAACGCTGACTCTGATACTAATACTAATACTGATGATGCTACAACGGCTTTGCTTGACTTTCTCAATGCTAGTGTCTCTCTCTCTGAGATATGGAAGGCGTTTTCCGATTCGGATGCCAGGTTCGCCGAGCTGGCTCGCCATTTGGGTGGTGCTCGAGTGCTCAGGCAAGACCCTTTTGAGTGTTTGATTCAGTTTCTCTGTTCTTCCAATAACAACATTCAGAGGATTACCAAGATGGTGGATTATATTTCGTCTTTGGGAAATTACTTGGGGACTGTTGGAGGTTTTGAATTCCATACTTTCCCCACTATGGACAAGCTGTCATTGATTTCGGAGGAGGAGCTTAGGAAGGCTGGTTTTGGATATAGGTTAGTAGTCACTTGTCATTATATTCTATGATTTAACTTCTGTTATCTGTTATGTATGCATATACTTTATATACTGCTTATTGGTAATTTTCTTATTTTGGATATTGTAGATTGTCCTAGTGATGTATGTCTGCAGGTTTCCTGTCTTCTGGTGTAAAGTATATCATTTTGCTTCTCACTACTATGGGTTGGGGTTTTACAGATTTTGCTATTAAAAAGTAAAAGAAAATCGACCGTAGCAGGTCATATATGAGATTGAGAGCCAAATCAGCCAGCATTAAGTTGCCAGAAAACCTGAATGTCTTCTTCCATGCTTCTTGTTCATCATTTGAATATAGTCTATCAAGAAGAATGAAAAAATGTATAGGTAGGAGTAGGAAAATTAAGTTGTAGGTTGCATCCTTATCTGCAATTCTGCAAGTTAGGCATGGCATAGTATTGAGGGCTTAAGCTAATCTCTCTGCATATGTAATACTACATTGTTAAAAAGACTGGCTGGTAGTGGTAATTGGTAATAATGAAACAGATATGCTGAAATATTTTGCTTATTTTCTTTTCGGATTGTGACTCAGCATCCTTATGTATCTATGTGCTGAAAGCTTATATAGCAGTTTATTCACTTCTTTTGTGCAATCACCCATTTGAAGGGCACAAAACCGAAAAAGAGTGGGAGGGGCAAATGCTCATTCGTGTTTGTCTTTATATGCAACAGAGCAATACTCAATAAGTCCATATGTGCATCTTGGTCACGTGCGTCTTGTCTCTTGGTCATTCCTTATTTTGAATTTATTGTTAGTGTTAGGTCTAAAATTTATTGCCTTCCTCAGCTATTCAATATTCATATTGTTGACATTTATTTCTTTTGGTACTACAGATGTTATCATCTTGATCAATTATGCATGTTTCAGGGCCAAATATATAATTGGCACAGTAAATGCTTTGCAATCAAAAGTTGATGGAGGGGAAGAATGGCTTAAATCTCTTCGTATGTTGGATCTTCAAGAAGTTATAGATGCCCTTTCTACATTACCTGGAGTGGGTCCTAAGGTGGCTGCTTGCGTAGCTCTCTTTTCACTTGATCAACATCATGCCATTCCTGTAGACACACATGTTTGGCGGGTAGAAACATATTGTTTTTAAGTTTCCGTTGCGCCAATTCTGATTATTTATTTCTTTTATTATCATTATTATTATTAATTTGGATGCATCATTTGGGAACTTGGGTAAGATTGCCACGAAGTACCTCTTACCTGAGCTTGCAGGTTCCCGTTTGACACCGAAGCTTAGTGGTCGTGTTGCTGAGGCATTTGTAAGCAAATATGGTAAATATGCTGGCTGGGCGCAAACTGTGCTTTTCATAGCTGAATTACCTTCACAAAAAGCCCTCCTACCTTCACAATTGCGGACTATCAAACAGCACAATCGTGCCACGAAAGAAGACAGTGAAATAGAAATTGGTAAGAGAAGCAAATTCAGTCTTCCAATCTTTATCTCATGCTCAACATTCAGACTTCTGGCTTCTGAGACTTCTATTGTTTAGGTAATTTAGATTATTTACCATTTTTATTTTCTTGTATAGAATGAGTTCTACACTAGTGCAAGATACTTGAGGCGAGACAAGCTGCCTCCAAGAATGTACCAGATAGAACATGATATTTGCTGTGGTGGGGGGAGCATGATGACCAAACAGCTGAATTCAGGTTTATTCTATAAAATATTAATTATACTGTTAAATGTTCTTTGGCTGGCCTTCTGTGTTGTATCTTGAATTATACTATCTCATACATTGTAATTAGTAATTTGCGCTTTCATTCTTCATTGTTGAGGAAAGATAACAAATTAGCCTATTTCTCATCATTTTTTTGCTCTCTATCTGTTCTTACAAAAATTAGTGACAAAAGGAAGAGGATTTTGCTTCATTTTATGAACCTAAATATCTTAACTAACTTTTGCTTATTACTATTATTTTTTTTCTTGTATGTATGTTTTTTAACCATCATTCCTCAAATAAGTATCCATCGTCACAATGTAAGAAAAGATTGTCCAGAGGGTGAGATTTAGAGCTTGTCTGCTAAACCTGCATTGATGAATGCTTGCAAAACGTGTCCATGACTGTATAAACTGAGAAGAACAGATTAAGCACGGTGGATCTAATAAACAACAAGCATCTTGGTGGAGAATTTTATTATTATTTTTTATTTTAAAGAAGAATTTAGTAGATTCAGCAAACAACTCAAGTATAGCTGCTATTAGCAGCTTCTGTTATTGTGTGCTTGAAAGGCATAATAGATTCATAGTTAGTCAGGTGTATTACTCTTATCTACTGTGCTGATTTGATCATCTTATTTGTTCGTAATAAAGGATAATTGAATTTGAAGTGAGGGTGGCTTTTTTGTTTTTCGATACTTATCACTTTTCAATTGAGTCCAACTATAAGCTTGATTTCATCTTCTTTTTTTTTTTTAATTTTCCTGCATTGTTTATTTGAGCCTTCTTTCAAATACCTAAAGTAATATCTTGATATTTTGTTAGTCAAAGTGTTACTTTGTCATAACATTTTTTTAAAAAAATTGAATTTCACATTAACGTTCAAACTTCCGGTCCTTTTGTCGTCACTTGGCAAGTTGGGTATGGTTGAAGTTCACATTTCATATCTGGGCTCGTACATAGAGTCACAACGCATGAATATTATTTTTTTGTTTAGCATCACATCAATGGTTTTTGTAACAAAATTATTAGCTCTTGCAATTTAATTGAAACTTTTAGTGAAAATTAATGATTTAATTTTTGAGAAATGACAATTACAGTAAAAATTAATGATTTAATTTTTGAGAATTGACAGTCATTTCTCAATTCAATCGAATGTAAAAGTATGAAATTTAGTCTTTTAAAAAAGGCCAAAGTTCTATTTTGGTCCTCCAGTTATGCTCAGTGTTTCAAATTGATCCCTCAGTTATTTTTCGTTCCATATTGGTCCCCTAGTTATGCTAAATTTGACAAAGTTGGTCCCTCTAACAGTTTCCATTCATTTTTTCGTTAAAAAAAAGATAAAATTGATTTTTAACTCCTAAAAGTTGAAATTCTTTGCATCAAGGACCTTTTTTTTCTATAATAAAATCAATGATACGAGTCTCACATCGGGTAGTTAGCTGAGTGTAAGGCACTATATAAGCCCTTGGGCTCTCCAACTTCAACAGCTAGCTTTTGGGGTGTGGTTCTCCCAAGGGCTTATACTCGTATCAATTGTTGCTTTCATTGAGAGCCGACCGACACGGAGGGAGCGACCTATAGGCTGGACTAAGGTACGTACGATGCGTCGTGCTGAATACTGGAAGAGAGAGGTCCTTGATGTAAAGAATTCAAACTTTTAGTAGTTAAAAATCATTTTTACCTTTTTTTAACGGAAAAATGGATGGAAACGGTTAGAGGGACCAACTTTGTCAAATTTTGCATAACTGGGAGACCAATATGAAACAAAAAAAAAACTAGGGGACCAATTTTGAACACTTAGCATAACTGAGGGACCAAAATAAGACTTTGGCCTTTAAAAAATATAATTACAATACCATTTATCCTTTAATTAATATATCATAATTTAATTATCAATATAATTTTCTAATATTGATGATTTAGTTTTTTTTATTAAATTTAGTTTGTAAAATTGATCATATCTTTTTCGTTTCAAATTTGAATACGACGAATTCAGAGCTATGAATTCGTCTTAACTAGTCTTTTGAACTTGAAATGAGAGACAAGAGAAATATAATCAAAATCAATAGTTTGGGACCAAAATGAAATATTTTACCAACAATTAGGACTGAAATGAAACCTTTTGCCAACATTTAGGACTAATTTGAACATTTTAAAACATAAAGGGTCAAAATGAACATTAAAACATACATTTAGGACCAAAATAACCCTTTGACCTAAGGCTCAGCCCTAACAACTAAAGTCCAAATTGGCAAAAAATAACTTAAACCCAAAATATAACAAGACGTTCCTTGGGCTCAGAAGAAAAGGTAATGGCCCATGGAAGCTTCTCTCTTCTTGGTACGCAAGCCATTTCCTACTCAAAAGTCTCAGACTTTCAGCACTTTTCTTCCTTCTGCAACTTCAATCAATACTTTCGTTGGAACTTAGAACGCGAAATCTTCGAACGATGTCGATCTTCGAGTACAATGGAAGTGCCCTCGTCGCTATGGTTGGGAAGAATTGCTTCGCCATCGCCAGCGATCGCAGACTCGGCGTTCAGCTTCAGACTATCGCCACCGACTTCCAGAGGATTTCCAAGGTCCACGACAAGCTCTTCATTGGTCTCTCTGGCCTTGCTTCTGATGCCCAGACTCTGTACGAAATACCATCATCACTTTTGTCATTTCCTCCACTCTTATATTTTCTCGTGTCCTTATTATTTTTGTATTTTCCTTCTGTGTAAAGGTATCAACGGCTCATGTTCAGGCATAAGCTGTACCAGCTACGGGAAGAGAGGGATATGAAGCCCGAGACTTTTGCTAGCTTAGTCTCTGCTATTCTCTACGAGAAAAGGTATGCACATTGAAAACTTTTTTATGGGAGGAGAATTTCCAATTTTGCACATGTTCTTGGTTTGTGGTTTGTAACTGCTGTATTCTCTTTTTCTGGATAATTATGCCTAGCCTCCTCCGTTTTCTTTTTTTCCCAATGGAAACTATTAAATTTTGACTGTATCAGATTAAGAAAGTTAAGTGGATCAGACATGTAAGGAAACCTGATTGTGGGATGGTAGTTAACTCAATACTTTGAAACTGTGAAATACAAAACCTTAATGCCTTTATCATCCTTTTCAGGTTTGGTCCATATTTCTGCCAGCCTGTAATTGCTGGGTTAGGAGATGAAGACAAGCCATTCATTTGCACAATGGATTCAATCGGAGCAAAGTATTTTTTCCGTACAATCTATGTTCATATCTTTCTTGATTTAGGTTTTAATTTACATCAAAGTTGAAAATGCTACAATTTCAAACAATAGTATTTGTTTATCTATGGAATAGGCTATTAGCTGAAAATTTGGGACCACCACCATTGGAAAATCTGATCAATTTTCCCGAACTTTATCATTTCATATATTCCACTATCAGATATTAGTAGAAGCTTTAGAATTTTGTTCTGCTTATAATTTTCTTTGTCCTTTAAAGTTTCGTAGCCTTGTTGTCTAAAACGAGATAAAATAACTTTAGTACACAGATGATGATTTCTGCTGCTGGATTCTTGGTGATTTTCACATAAAATATCTTTGGAAGGTATCATTTCAAAGAAAAGCATTGGTTGTATCTGGTGAACTAATATTAAGCGGCCTCAAAATGTTACTAAATAATGATATTGAGATTTATGCACAATGTCTTTGATTCTCTAATCTGACATGTCCTGAGATTGCATGAAGGTGCAGATATGTGAGAGAGTTCTAACTTCTAAATGAAGTGCAACCTTGTTCCGCATTTTGATTATAAGACTAATTTGAAAATTAAATAAATTTGTATGAGTGATATGTATGATTTTTTTTTCCGTCATTTACTTTTATCCAGGGAGCTTGCAAAAGATTTTGTTGTTGCTGGCACTGCATCAGAGTCGCTGTATGGTGCCTGTGAGTCGATGTTCAAGCCTGACATGGTACAAAGCTTAACTTGATTTATCCTTTTTATGAATATTCTCATGAATTTAGAAATTGGTGCTTTTATCTCATATATTAGTATAGATATTTGTATGACTAAAAATTGTCCCCTACCTATTCATTTTATGCTCTTGGCAATGACTAATCTTTCCATCTTCGTTCGAGCTGAAAAGTCTCAATTTATCTCTCAACAACAATGTTTGCAACAAGACTCAAACTCAAAATCCTGTCTATAAAGATTGAAGTACATGCTATTCCAACCAACGTCTTGTTGGTTATATTATTTGTCTTTATATAATGTTGAGACCAAAGACGTCAAAAGACTCAAATCCATATAATATACTATAGATGTGTTGCTATTTTGTGAATACCAAATAATTTCTTTGAAGGGTTACTAAAAACTAAACGCAGATACTTCCCTGCATCAGAAGCCATATAATATCATCCATATATGATAGACAAGATATTGCACCTTAAATGTGAGGTAGATGTCTAAATTTCTAATTGTTTTTGGTTTAGTCAGTCCTTTTCTGTAAGATCTGTCTGAAAGACAAAATCACACTTTTGAAAGCTATGAGTAGGTGTTATTCATTAGTTGAAGCTTCTGGTTTTATGTATTAGTGTAGCATTATATCAGTGTGTCAAGCACTTATAGACCATATTTCTTATTCAACCCTCAAGTTAGTACCTATGATCTCTAGTACCCGTTCTTTAGATTGCTCTGCCATTTTTTATTTTTTTTGTGTATGTTCATTTAAAACTCTTTAGACTCTATCTTGTAGACATTTATGAAATTAAAAGTTGGTTCTACTTTTCTAATATACTTTTCTTCGTTTTGTTTGCTTTCAAGCAAAAACTGAACTAGAAGGTAATGAGTTAGTTCCATGAACACACAATCCAAATATCATTGCAGAATACCAAAACTTAGCCTTGTTGTTCCATGTTTCTATTTCAAGTGAATGCAGCTGACTTTTGTTTTACTTGGTCTTTTATCTTCAACACAGGAGCCAGAGGAATTATTTGAGACTATATCCCAAGCATTGCTTTCATCTGTAGATCGTGACTGCTTAAGTGGTTGGGGTGGACATGTTTTTGTTATGTAAGCCTATGATTCTTTTCTCTTGGCAGTATATAATTCAGTGGCTCTAGGATACACTGTATCAAATTAACTGTTTAGCCAATCGGGCAATGAGGTTCTCATAAATTTGCCTGTTAATCACTAGTTTGACACCTTCATTTGGCTGGAGATGACAAGTTGCTCTAAATTTGCACATATGCATGAAATTAAGACAGTCTGTTGGTAAAATTAGAGTAGAAGTTGAAATCTTTTATACTGCATGAATTCACTTAATTCGATTAACATCCCTGAAATCATAACAATGAGAACTAGAAGCGTACTAGGGTTGGCTTGGTGGTATGTCTTTAATCATGTGCTTCATCTGACTTCTGCAATCACATTTATACCTTAAATCTGCTTGATTTTTTTTTTGTTGCCTAACATTACTGTTCTCTTCCTCGTTCTAACTTTGGAGTATTTTATTGTTTGAAACTAGGACATTCATACACTCCCTCCCTTCTTGAATGTCCATGCCGTTGCAGTGTTTTCTTTTCGGTGTAAACTAATATTTTAGTCCTTATATTATATGACAACTATCAGTTTAGTTCTTGATTAATTGAAATGGTTGATTTAGGAGACTAAATCAATGGTTTCAAAAATTGAAAAAGCCCTTATATAATTCAGGAATTAAAGTGATAGTTTACTCTGTCTTTTTGTTTCTTGTGCCTATTCTTAAATATTAGTGGTTCACTTGTATTTTGAATGACTTTTGCTGCAGAACTCCAACTGAAGTAAAGGAAAAGATCTTGAAGGGAAGGATGGATTAGCTTTCTTTCAAGCACCACACCAGACTACTGATACGACGTCGTCTTATTGTTATTGTATGTTGACGTTCAAAGCTACAAGATGATTCATTTTCATAGGGCATGGGTGCCTCATTATTATGGTCTCTCCTATTTGATTTGCCCTTCAAAAGGACTTCTTCTTATATTGAGAATTTGAGTAGTTATTTTAATTCTGTGTTTGAACTAGATTTTTGTGCAAGCAGATTTGCCCTTCAAAAGGGCATGTGTAGTTATTTTAATTCTCTCCTATATAAAATAATTCTGTGTAGTTATTTTAGTTCTCATTTTGTGGCAATTTCTTTGTAAAAAGAAAAAAGAATAACTGTTGAAAATTGAAATATGCCAGCAGATTTTTGTGTAGTTATTTTAGTTCTCATGTTTCTATTTTGGGACGAAGATAAATTGAGTACGGCTGGGGATTTGAAAGAGCTTGCACATTTTTATAATTAAAAATTTGAAAAAAAAAAACTAATATTTGGTTCTTATATTTTATTTAAGCTTTTAATTTAGTTCTTAATTTTTAATTATATAAAATTATTTTATATATATTACATATGTTTAGTTTATTAAATTTTAACATAAAGTATAAATAAATAATTTTTAAAAAAACAAAATAATTAAAAAGAAAAGCAAGCCCTACAAAATTAAAAAAGTAAATTAACAATTTGGTTTTTGAAAGACCATCTAAAATATATAATTTAATTATTAAAATGTAGAGTTTAATTATTAAAAGATGAAAATAATATACTTATTAATTTTTTTTATAAACTAAATAGTATATAAATGAAAAAGCAGTTAAAAACGGTTTGTGGTGTAATTAACCGGAAAGTCCTAACATGGAGATGACTTCCACAGAATCGTCTTGGTCTTCAACGACATTTCGAATGAGTGACCGTTTGAATGAAGATTGTATCCTCTGTTTCTTTTAACCAACCCACAAAAGTTACCGAACCAAATCTGTTTGTACAGAATATTTCATACAACTTTTTGATTCTTGTTGAATTTGGCATTGGATTTAATGGGAAACGTTATCGATTCCTTTGCTTCCGGCTTCGGAAAAGTTGTGGGCAAACTTTTTAGTTCTCCGATTGATTTCCTTTCTGGAAAATCTTGCAGGTAAGTCCAATGTGTTTTTCAACACATTTTCCAACTAGTCATCAAATTTCATATGGAACTAGTAAAAAAATTTCTCAAGCGTAATTGTGTAGTCTATGATTGAAGCAATTGTATTTGTATGTCTGCTTCACTTGGTTTAGTAGGAAATCTTCTAAGATCGACTTTATTTCTTAAATTTTCATGCTTAAATCTTGTTGGAGATGCTTTAATTCTTGTCATGAAACTCCAAACTAAAATAAGGATCACTCTCTTACTTGAACATGTTTGTTTATGATTGATTTAATTTAATTAGGATAAGGATCCCCTGAGGTTGATACAGGGTAGATTTCTCGATTTTTCTTATTAGATGATGAACAAAGAGTAACAAGTGTGGGATGAAATGACAAAGTTAGATTTCAAGAACTCGACTAATGAAAACTCCAACAAATCCTCATAAGTTTAAACATCTATCTTCAAGAAGATTGTATTTCTTTGCTCATTTAAAGTTTCCTAGGTCATGCTTGATTAACATATATACATATGTTGGGATAATTTTTCAGTTCAGTATGTGGACCAACATGGGATCTCATGTGTTACATTGAAAATTTTTGCATCGCCAATATCCTCAGACTGGCCTTGGTATTTGTGTTGCTTTACATTGGTGAGTTTTCAGTCTTTAAGTTATTGAGAAAATATCCTTTTCTTTAAATTTATTCTAAGATTTAATTCTTAAATATTAAAAAGGCCAAAGTGAAAATTTGGTCATATATCTTTTACTCAGTTCCCAATTTGGTCCCATATCTGTTTTTGTTGCAGATTTGATCTCGTATCTTTAGGTCAATTATAGAATTGGTCATATATCTTTAAGTCAGACTTAGAAGTAGTTCATATCTTTACAAAAGGATCAACTAACGGTTGATCTTTTTACAAAGATACGAGACTAATTTTGTAACTTGACCAAAAGATATGGGACCAAATCGGGATCTTTTGCAATGATATGATACCCAAAGTGCAACAAAAAAAGATACGGGACCAAATTGAGAACTGAGTAAAAGATATGAGACTAAATTTACACTTTGGCCTATTAAAAATATATTTTTTAATCCCTAATTCTTTTTATAAATATCAACTATTTAGTCTGTACAAATAACATTTCAAAGACTAAATACTTGACATTTATAAGAAATCAACAATTGAAAAATATATTTTTAATATCCAAAAAAATAAATCATGATTTGAAGACAAATTTACACCAAAATTTTTTTTTTTCTCTTCTTTTCTTTCTATGATGTTTTCCTATAGCAGAAGTGGCAACAACTTATATCTATTAATTTATTTTCCATTAAATGTCAAAATAGACATAAAATAACCATGTTTCTTTTTCTCTCTTTATATTTTGCAGTTTTGTTATTCTTTTACCTATCATATAAACTGGGCATATGTACATGTATTGGATGGACCATTTGCAGAAGCATATGGTCATGCTTCTCTTGTTGGTTCCACTTGTGGGAATATTCTTGCACCTTCTTATGTATAAAGCTACACAGAATCAAGAGGAGAAGAAGATTTCTCAGAAGGCAAAGGCTATTGTACTCTACTAGTGAATTACAAGATTATTGTGATGAAAGCCTTTCATATTATAATAATAGTAGTGTAAGACCAAGGGATGATGTCTTGAGTAGTAGATCATTTTCTTATAGGAGGAGAGATTATAAAAGATCCCACATTAGGAAATCTTTGAGGCCTAGAAATCATCATGCAAGACTTGGAATTAGTGGAGACCTTAGTTATAAATATAAGAAGAGGAATGACGTAATTGGTGATGATATCAGTTATCATAGTAGAAATGATGTTCGACATGAAAATCATAGTAATACAATTCATGGTGTTAAGGTCCTTAGAACAACCAAATTTGTGAATAAAGGAGATAGGAGACCTAAAAGAAAAGTTTCTCGGAGACATAAGAAGTTTTAGGGTTTTTTTTATTAGATATAGATTATTAACTTATTTTGTATAATATATTTTTATACTTTTATTTCTACAAAAATGAATGAATGAATGAATTATTATATTTTGATATTTTGTGGCATAGGTTAAATTTACTTTATTAGGTTCAAATTTAGGAGTTTGAATTAATTGACTCACTTCACATACTTAATTATGATGTGATAATTTCTCAATAGAAGTAGTTGCATTCACAAAGTTTTGAATTACAAACCTTAGTTAGGCGATATCAAACTGCTTAATTACTACTTAGACGAGTCCCTTATTGATTTTTAAAAAATGTTGTTCCATAAGTTTTTACATGAAAATGTCATAATCTGCACAGTTTCGTTATTTTTATTTTTATGAAATTTATAGGTTTCACATTATTATTTGCACTTCTTCATAATGTTTTGATAAATTGATAATTATATTCTGCTGTCATATCCACAATTAATTTTTTTTTTTTTGGTTACGGATACAATTAAGATTTTTCAACGAAAATTTTGCAAAATGCTGAATTAATCTAAATTAGGGTTTTTAACAGGTTCTTGGACAAATAAAATTCTTCTTAATTACGCTTTTCACAACAATAATAATAGTGATGACTATGGCAATTAACGTAGTAGTGCAAGAGTGGATGAGTTAAATTTTCAAATTTCCGTTATTTAGCTAATAAAACAAAAAAATATGCAGCTGCACATGTTTTTCATTTTTTTGCAAGTACATGTGTTAAGTTATAAGTGTAATGTCAATTTGATAGAACCATGCATAGCACAGAACACAATGATAATAACAGGCTAACTACATAAAATTCGAGACATCTAGGGCCTGTTTGATTATTATTGAAAGTTTTAAACTACAAAACATTAAAAAAAATATTTGACTTATATCATACCAAAATATATATAGTTTAATTTATCCTAAATAAATTTCTGTAAATTGAGATAGCTTAAGAAATTAGAGTAGGGTAGAATTATTTCTGGACTATCTTATCATATTTAGAAAAATATTTAATACCTATTTAAATTCTTTTCGGAAAATTGAAATTAATTTTTGAAAAAAAATTGAGTCAAAATTCATTTTTTTATAATATTAAAATAAATTTTTGGACTCTTCAATCAAAATGTAGCTTATGGGTTTGCTTAAATTGTTTTATTAGATCACAGATTAAAGAAGTTAGTAATGCTAACTATAGGGCTAGTAGTTCTGATGTTCTAACTTATTTTGGCCCTTTGTTTCGTTGTTTTTTGGGCTACCGTTTTTATTTGTATAAAAAAAATGGTAAAAATTAAGAGGATGTTTACCACATCTTCTAAGTTCTAAACTTCGGATGGGTCATATATTTCTTTAATTATTGTAGAAAAAAATAAAAATGAGAGAAGAGAGAGATACAAACAATATAGAGAACTTTTTTTTTTCCCTGAAAAGAACTCAATCTCTCGAAAAGTTAAACTCTCTAAAACATTATTTTTTAATTATTTTGACCACATATTTAACGTAAAAGTTGAATGATCGACATTTTAAACTCAGCTCACTCCTCTTAGATTATTATCTGACTAACAAATTTAAGTTTTTCTTTTGATCGACACCACTTTATCCCCAAATTTCTATCTCTTGAATTCCTTCACGTTGGATTTTAATTTTTGGACTACGTACCCATATATATGATAAATTAAAGATCACATGGAAAAGGAAATACTAAATCAGAATGGAAGATCAATTGATTCCCTTGTTCAAGTTTGAGACAAAAATGTAGTCCCACCCACCTAATTAAACAGTTAAGACTAGAATGACAATTATGATATGTACTTCATCAAATAAAGTAACAATCCGGGACATATATCTATAGACATAATTAACAGTATCTCAATCAAAAACACTAGATTCCAAATGGCTAGATACATACACATGCATCTTGCTATGTCATGTTATTCTGTATGTTTGATTTATGGCCCATCAAAAGCTTGGCTTATGTTTCTTTAGAGGCTATATAAATATCACACCCTGCAACTTGCACATGAGGCTACAATCCTATACATGCATGCCAGTAGATTCTTTTATCATACTATTTTGACAGCGTGTCACCGTGTCAGACACGTGTTCATGTATGACACCCACACGACACATATTTATAAGTTTCAAAATATAAAATCAATTTTTTGTAACTTTATCATAGCAAACAATAGAAAATAATATCACATATGACATATATTATGAATAAATATTGTAATTTTTAAATTTTCATAAAAATTTGTGAATTTTTAATTATTTTTATATATAAATATATGTCGTGTCGTGTTATATAATTTTAAGAATCTAACATATCAGTGTGTTCATGTCCGTGTCGTGTTCCATATCCGTGTCAGTGTCCATGCTTTATAGACAAACATATATATATATACACCTCAAATGCACAATATGAGTAAAACTAAAATTTTTCAAAAACAAAATAAAAAGATAGAGATAAATAGATAGATACTAACAAAAGCTATACTTAATAGAAGAGATTAGACTCTTATAATATAGGGAAATCTTGTTTGAATCTTGAAAAAAAATATCTCTAATGAAATTTATTAAAAAAATTAAATATCTTCTTCAAATTTTACATTTAACTTTTATTTTTGTCTTTAATGTTTATTTATTGTCAATTTTATTCTCAAATTTCACATTTTAATCAATTTTATTATTTGATTAATTACTTTCAATAAATTAACAACAATTTCTATATATTGTTTTTCAATATAAGTTAAAATTTGAATTTTTTTCTATCAATTTTATATTA
>QANZ01036527.1:216936-258702 GCA_003254925.1 Chamaecrista fasciculata | reverse complement strand
TTTTTTACTACATATTGATTTTGATTATTTTTTCCATCTAATTTTCATCCGCACAAGGTTATAAGTTATAAATTATAACTGACGGCTCATCATCGTTAACACGGTTAAAAATTGAATGAAGTAATTAATATATATTGATGATAAAAAAAATTATAATTGATCATCAATCGGTAGATCAAAGTTTTGTTTTAGTCAGATATACATATATTTCTGCATGCTTAATTGCTTACTTACGTTTGCTTCCCCCAAAGATTTTGCATCAATTCTAGTTACTTAGTTTTTGGCTTTTTTCTCTAAAATATCACAAATAAATATTATCATCACCTAAGTACGTTTTGAATTAATTATTATAATATTAATTAGAATCATATATATGACTCCTCAGAATTTTATTTCATTAATCACTGAGAGACCAACCGATAAATAAAGTAAAATAGTGCTAAGAAGATAAGGTTAATGTGTTTGAAAACCTCAACCTTATCGTCGATCTATTCCGAAACCCCACAATCTATAAATGAACAAGAACATATACCATATGCAAAACTTCCAAGGTTATATAACTTTATAATGGAAAGTCATGCCATTTGCCATCAATTATATATATACTATACATATTCATTTGTGAAATATATAAAAGGGCAAAAGTACCCTTTCGTCTCCAAACTTTACACTTGCTGTCAATTTCGTCCCCAATCTTTCTTTGGTGTCAATTACGTCCCCAAACTTTACACATGCTGTCAATTTTGTCCCCTATATTTTTTTGCTGTCAATTTCGTCCCTAATCTTTCACATTTTGTTCAATTTTATCCTTTGCTCTTACTTTAGCCAAATATTGACGATAAAATCTATGTGGCTAACAATATATAATGTAAAATTGATAGAAAAAGGAACTCAAATTCTAACTTAGATTCAAAAATAAGATGCAGTCTGTCGTTAATTTATTAAAAGAAGTTAGTCAAAGGATAAAATTGACGAAAATGTGAAAGATCGGGGACTAAATTGACAGTTGATGTAAAGTTTGGGGATGAATTGACAGTAAAAAAAGATTGGGGATGAAATTGACAGTTAGTGTAAAGTTTGGGGACGAAGTTGACAACAAAAAAAATTTGGAGACGAAACAGTTGGTATAAAGTTTGGGGACGAAATTAGTACTTTTACCTATATAAAAGTGACAACTTTTACTTTCTCAAAGTTCAAATCATAAAACGACAAAAACAAATTTTAATATAATTTGATTAATAAGTAATAACCATTAAGTGAAAGCATATATTAATTAGGCATGCATGCATCCAAAATAGACGGCTGAAAATCGAGCCTTACATTGAAATTTAAATTTTCTACCACCACAAGTCATGAGTCGAAATAATTAATTATTCGTAAAGTATTGTGGACTGTTAATTAATTTCTAGTTAAATTAATTAAAGTGGTGGACTTATTAACAACGTTGAAATTGCAAAACTAAAAATAGGTGTGAACTGGAATTTAAAGAAATGCATTTATTTTGAGGAATTTTCGGCGGCTGTAGCATCTTTGTTTATGCTTTTAAAATAATATTTTTCGTTTTAACTTTAATTTACATCCCAATCAATAGGACCAAGTAGGAACTAAAAAAATAATCAAAACGTGTTCAATTCACTTAGACAATTTTTTTTTTTTTTTGTAGTTCAGAAGAAAATTAAAGATTTGGACAAAGAAACTTTAATCTGAAAGGTCAAGCCAACCACTTGCAAGCCTTTTAAAGTAAGTTTCGTGTAAGGTCGGCTCCATTTGATCACACCAAATTATATAATTTCATTTAATTTGGTTATTATACCTACAATCTCATTATGTTAGATTTTGAATCAATCTATTATAATGAAATGCATTTAATTATTTTGAGAATACTTTAATGTGTGGTTGAAGAGCTATAAACTTCGGCAATGATCAATGCATCTATATAAGTTTGCATCATTGGATGCCGTGGCCTATTATCTCACAAAATCAACGTGAAAATTATCAAGGCATATATACGGACCACGATTGATCGTGGGTGTTGGAGGGCGTNAAGGTAAAACCATCATCTAGGGAAATGTCTGGATTAATAACCTTATCTAGGATAAGGTAAAACCATCATCGTCCAAAAATTTTACAAGTAACTTTTTGTTTAGTCATAACTCATGAAGTTTTTTTCAATTTGTGCTTGGATGCTTGAACATATATACTGAGTTAGTACACTGAAGATAATTGCTCTGTTTCCTATATGGCTGGGTTTTGTTTTGAACATTTCATTACATTGCTCTGATTATGCTTATGCGTTTCTTATGGCTGGGTTTTTATTATATTACCCTGCTTATGCTTATGCTTATGCGTTTATGACTTAAATCCTACTTCAAAAAAGAACTAAATTAGACTTTTAGGGGGCGTTTCGTATATGAATTATTTTTTCATTTCCGGAAATCACATTCCCAAGAATGTGATTCCCAGGAATGAGATTCCCATAATTATAAAAATGTCTGTTTGGATGAGTTAAAATAATTCTAGAATTATTTTGCAATATTCCCAAGAATGTTATAATCTTATGTTTGGTTCAACTTTGATATTCCTGGGAATGTTTAATACTTTTACAAATATGCCATTGACTTTTTATTATCAACTACTAGTTTATCAAATATAGAAATTCTTCAAAACAATTCATGTGAAAAATATCATATTATAAAGAAATAATTATATCATAATCAAAATTTTTAAATAACATTAATAGATTCATGAGAAAAATATTATTTCATAACAGTCACAATATCTTTTTTCAACCCTGGATCCAAAGTGAAGAAATAATCAATAAGATTGTTGTCATGTAATGTAGAGAAAGAATGAATTAGGGGAAATTAATTAGGGGTTATAAAGCCATTTTGAATGGAAAAAATAATCCCATGTCATGGGATTAGACTAATCCCACCTTAGAATACAATATTCCCGGGACTAATTTTCCAATCCGCATATCAAACACGGGATTACTCTAGTTCGGAGCTCACAATCCCGGGACTATTTTTTCAATCCGTGTACCAAATGCCTCCTTATTTTAGGCAAATAACTATATATCAACATGCGCATGTATGAATTATGATGTTATATAATATTAATGAAAGAATTCTTTAATGTATAGTGCTCTTTAAATTAAGACAATGCATGCTTAATCACACTCTGAAACCATCATATTTTCATGAGTTAGTTATTTTAAGCTTATTTATATAAGTAACTAAATTTAATGCATTTTTATTACATGCATGGTCAATCCTTAATTAACATTAAATTAACTATGTTGGATGAATTGCGAGTCTAAATTTTATTTTAGTTAAAGGGTCATTTTGGTCCAAAATATATGCTTTAATGTTCATTTTGGTCTATTATGTTTCAAAATGTTCAAATTAGTCTTAAATGTTGGCTAAATGATTCATTTTGGTCCTAAAAATTGATAAAATGTTTCATTTTAGTCTCAATCTATTGAATTTGGTCACATTTCTCTTGTCTCTCATTTCAAGTTCAAAGGACTTGTTAAGAGGAACTCGTAACTCTGAATTCGTCACATTCGAATTTGAATCATTGAACTGTTATCTCAACTGGTTTAATGCCCGATCTATTTTTAAAACTTTGATCTTTTTCACATTTTCATTACTTTGTGTGATATGTGCATGGTTATTTGTTGAAACTTGAAAGATACTTTAAACTCTAAAGTATATTATAAAATAGGTCAAATATTCTCATTTTTTGCAGGTTTCCGCTCAATCACTCAAATTCTTCATGCGATTTGTAGCTGTTTCATCAAAGATCAAAATAAAAATCAACAATTTCTACAATATAATAGAAATACTTGTAAATTTCTCTATCCATTTAATTTTAAACTCAAGGAAGGGGTGAGGGAGTTATTTAAAATTTGTTAAATGATTATTTTGGTTCTAAATGTATACGTTAATGTTCGTTTCGGTTAAACTCAATTTTATTGCATTAAGAGTTTAAGACTTAAAATGAGAGAGATACAAGTATACAACTATAATCAGTAGTTAGCGATCAATCGTTGAACTTATTAGGAAACGTTAGAGACTAAAACAGAATTGTTGGAAAACATTAAGGACCAAAACGAAAAAAGATATTAACGACCAAAACAGAATTTGGAGTAAACATTAAGGACCAAAATGGGGTTTTGAACTTAATTTTTAGGCAAAAGTACTATTGGTACCCCAACATATGAGGTCATTTTCGGTTATACCCCCAACGTTTTTTTTTGTCAATTATATCTCTAACATTTCACATTTGAGCCAGTTATACCCCAACCTTACATTTTTTAAGTTTTAAGGTCCTTAAATTTCCAATGTTTAGAAATTCTCCATTCTCTCAAGATTTTTCATTCACATGAGTCTTTAGCTAATTATAGAACAATCCAAAATGTTTGTCATATTTAACGAATTGGTCCTTGCACTTGAGAAACTCGGAAATCTCTCCCCTCTGTTTTTTGTAAGGGGATATGGGGTAAATATTGAACTCTCCTAAGGAGTTTATACTATTTCAGAAGTTCCAGGAAAGATTGGTGAGGTCACAAACGATCCCACTTACAAGACCAATCTCCTTAGGCAGAACCACTAGTATAGTATTCCTCTCTACCCATAAGTTTATAACAATATAACCCAACAATATCCCACCCAAATCTATTGAATATTATCTACCAACTAAGAAAAGAAATACCACAAATAAATAACAAATAAGTAAATAAGAAATAAGAAAGAACACACCAGATTGATTTCGGAGTTCAGCCAATTATGCCTACGTCTCCGGGCAGCACCGCCAATATTATATAAGAGAAGAGAGAATACTATTGTTTGGGGTGATTACAAATGGGGAAGGGGGGTCCTATTTATATAACCAAGGGACCCCCCCACTTAGAAATCCCACACGATGTGGGACTTCCAAAATTGGGCCAAAGCCCTTTTCACACATTTTTCATAGTTACGACAATCACAAACAAACTTGCCGGTGAGTCTTGAATACAGAGAAATTGAGCAGAAATACCAATCCCTCTAGCTCTCGGTGCTAATACACAATCTCCGGTGGTGGTGCAGTCGTGGTCGTCGAAATTGAGAAGTAAAATAACTTCAAAATCCCTTTAGAGAGAGAGACAAAATAGAGAATATGAGTGAGAGAGGCAGTTTTAAGGGAAGGAAAATGGATGAGAAGTTGAGAAGGACGTAATTTAGGGGAGACTAGGAAGCTGGGGACGACGACGAGAAGGACCATGTCGATGGAAACGAGAACAGAGTAGACGACAATGATGAAGTGACAGTGATGTTTTCGGGTAAGAGAAGAAGAATTGTTAATGACTTCTAAGAACCTGTTTGTTTAAGATGACAAATATTCTGGACTATTCTGTAATTAGTTAAGGGTTGAGGTATAATTGACTTAGGCAAAAGACCTCTTGGTGCCTCTAACATTTGGGGTCAGTTTTCAGTTATGCCCCCAACGTTTGTTTTTGTGTCAGTTTTGCCCCCAACGTTTCACATTATTGTCAATTATAATCTAACCTCGATTTTTTTTGGGTCAAAGTGCTATTTTGGTCTCGCATGTTTGCTCAAAGTTTTGTTTTGGTCCCTCCGCTCGAAGTCCTTCATTCATCATCATCTTCACCACAATGACTACCACCACCACCGCTGTCAGCAGCAACACAACCCACCAACAACGCCGCTGCCACCGCCGAGCTTTCCCGACGAGGTTCGTCTTCTCCATCAAACTTTTCGACGAGATACACGGCGTTCCTGATGATTACGAAAATTTCTAATCCAAAGTTTTTTTTACCTACTAAGTTTAATAGCGGCCTGCATTTTGTGAACTCTGGTATCATATCGGTTACGGGAGATAAAAGAGAATTAAAGTAGGACTAAAAGCTTCCGAAACACACCTCAGTAATTAGGGATCAATCATGGAACCTATTATGAAACATTAGGGACTAAACCAGAAATGTTGAAAAATATTAAGGACCAAAAGGGAAGAAAAAATATTAAAGACCAAACGGGATTTGGAGTAAACACTGTCGACCAAAATGGGGTTTTGACCCTAATTTTTACAGCGAAAGAATACACCGTCGAAGTAAATAAGCTTCTTCCCCAAACAAATTCAGAGGTGTTAATTACAGTAAATATATATATATGTATATATATTTGTCTATAGCGTAACATCTTACAATTTTCTCTTCTGCAATGTTTCCTTGAAGGCTTCTTCTTTGCTATTACATTGCTTTTGCCATTTTAGTGTAAATAAACTTCCTTTCTCTCTTTCCCTCTAGCCTTTCTACTTAATTTTTTTTGCATCTTTAATCCCTAAAGCTCACTAGTCACTTGTGATTCATATGTGTCTTGTAAACAAACTAATTGAGTACTAATTAACTGAAATTCTTTCTTTCAGCATTGTCGGAATCATCATCATCTGCAATACAAGGATAGCAAAATCTGCCTATGTCCAGGAATTTAAACAGCACCGTCGGTATATATTTATTTATTTTAGTTAGCTGACAATAATATCTTACATGAGTCTATACTCTAATCTGATTTATTCTGCATAGTAATTTGTATTAACACTTGCATCAATCTCTGTGCTTTCCCTGATGCTAATAATATGCTATACCTACGAAAAGCACACAAAATCTATTTGTGTATTGATGCTAAATGCTAATAATATCTTACACAGCTACACACCAAACACAAACACCTCCATACATGCTAATGCTAGCTTCATTAGCATTTTTGGATTAAGTCCATCAGAAAGTGAAATCAAACAAGCTTCATAAACACATAAACTATTATAGTTGCCTTCCTCAGGAACAAGCATCCTTAGAACATACATTCTAACATCATTACCATTGATTTTTTCTTTAAAGACAAATCCAGAGGCTATGTAACAGCCGAGGAAAATTCAATTTTAATTGAGGTGAGTTATAATTCTAAGATTGGCAAAAGGAAGAGCAATTATTTTTGGTANTAGTAGTCAAATACTCGAATATTATAGAATAAATTAAAATTTTGATTTAAAAAAATGATCGATTTAATAATTTAGTAATTGAAATATTAAAATATATAGTTCAGTCCTTCAAAGATTAAAATAATATGTTTATTAGTCTCTTTAATAAATTAAATAGTATATCATTTTAATGTTTTAGAGACTGTAAAAAAATAATTAAGGGACTAAACTGTTAATTCAGTAATTTTTAAAAACTAAATTGGAAAATTTACTCAACATTACAAATATATTTTTTAATTTTTAATTTAAATTAAATTAACAATTTAATCCTTCTAAAGATTATCAAGATAATAATTCGATCTTCTAGATATTGAAATTTATAATTTGATGCTTTGAAGAATTAAATAAAATAATTATTAGTCATTTTTATAAATAAAAATACTATTTATTCTTTTAAAACTAAAAAGTATAAAATTTAATTTTTTTAAGATTAAATCATGCATTTTAATTTTTTAAAGATTGAAATGTTAACCTATCATATTTTAGAGACTACATCATGAGTTTATTAGAAATAATTTTTTTCCTTTTATTTTCACTCTTATGGATGAGTAAGCAAATTTTGTCGCATGCGATGGTTAATTAATAAATATTGCAAAAGAATTTAAAAAGGTGGGCGTGGACTGGAATAATGAGAAAGAAAAAGGTAATGTAAAATTAAAATAATAATGATAATAATAAGTAAGAGTTGAGAAAGGAGCTTACCTGGTAACTTCCTGGGCTGTGTGTGTGAAAGGGATCCACACGTGTATGTCAATGACCAAAGTCCCAACCGAAACGTTGAATCCAGTCTTCTCTCATCCAAAATGTCACATTACCCATTTATTATACCTATACCTTACTTTTACCTCTCCTTTCTGGGGCTTTTATCATCCACACCAACACTATTCATCAATTACTTTTCCCACACTTTATATATATAGTAGGAGATACGAGAATATTCAGAATTAATTTCTCCAAGGTGTATAAATTTATTAGTTTTCACATATTTCCAAATATATCGTAGGACAAGTTTCTCTAAATCAATTAACTCCGCTTTAAATATCCAGTAATTAACGCGCGCATGTGAGATTCTTATATAAGGCAATACAGGTGTACGTACCTTTAATGATGATTTATTTATAAGTATTGACCTAGCTAGCTAATTGTTGGAATTAATTAATTTAATGACTATTGGTTATTGGGTACAATTCACTGAATATGCCCAATTTAAAAACTAAAAAGTAAGTGATCGAGGTTAAAGAGTAAAAACTAAAGTGTGTGTGAATACTAAATACAAGAGGAAATATATTATTTGGTCTCTCATTTTTCACAGTTTCAATTATTTGGTCCCTCAAAAATAAAAAATGACAACTATTTAGTCTCTCATTTATCATAATCACCAACTATCAAACGTTAAATACTTAAATAATACTGTTAAATGTCACTTTAGCATTCTAATCACCTAAACTAACTAAATCAGACCAACAAACATAACTAAACCGGTCTAAAATTGAACCAGACCCAAATATTTGTATTACACGAGAAGCTTCATAATACATAAACTATTGAATCATTCTCAAATCTCAAGCCTTAGGTGGTCCCAAATAGTTAAATATATGGCATTTAACGTGTTACCTGTGCACTTAACGGCCAGATTATCAATGCTAGTAACAGAGATATGCTACAGAGACTAACGAATTGAAATTTCTAATTTTTGATGGACCAAATAATCTATTTCAAAAATGTAGGAACCAAATAGTTAAAACTATAAAAAAGGAGGGACCAAATAGTAGGTTTTCTCTAGAAATAAATACTAGGCAGGTATCCACTTTGCAGAGCTCGAGTGAATTAAGTTAGGTGGGACACGATGCTTTAGAAGTAACAAATCAGAAATCACGCGAGATGATGATATGATATGATGCATGATCATCATCATCCAACGCAAGAAATGGATTTTCTCTCACTGACGTGTCTTTCCAAGGAACCGTTGGATTTGGGGCCAGATGGAATCAACGCGCCGACTCCACGCGAATCTCGAGGCCACCGGTCCGAACCGACTCGCACCACAGTCCAAAACTCGTGTCGTAAGCAGTGACCAAATCATTTCATGTGGGCTATCGACACGCACGCACCATACTTCCTTGCTCGACACGTGTCCCTCCGCGTCAGCACAGAAAGCTTAGCTCTCTCTCGCGCACACACACCACACCCAAGAAATAATGTTATCGCCCACGTGTCTTCTAGAAACCACTCGCTTCCTCCTGCCACGTGTCCCCCTCTCTTCCCTATATATACTCGCCTATCCCTTAATTTTTAAGTTTCAACAGCCGCCTTGTTCTTCTAAGCTTTAGAGTTTACACACACCAATCCCTTATCTTCCCATTTATTATCTCTCCCACTTTTTTTTTTTTTTGGAATAGTAAAATGGCCTCAACAGATCTACAGTTGCCACCAGGCTTCAGATTCCATCCAACGGACGAGGAGCTGGTGATGCACTATCTCTGCCGTAAATGTGCGTCGCAGGAGATCGCTGTTCCGATTATTGCTGAGATTGACCTTTACAAGTACGATCCATGGGACCTTCCGGGTATTAATCAATCTTGTTTCTTGAATTCTCTCTTTAAATTTGTTTCTAATTTCTGGAAAATTCTAGTGCTTAATTGAGTTTAATTTGACTAATAATACAGGCAAGGCGTTGTATGGAGAGAAGGAATGGTATTTTTTTTCACCTCGGGACCGGAAATACCCGAACGGGTCTCGACCGAACCGGGCGGCTGGAAGCGGGTACTGGAAGGCAACCGGAGCCGATAAACCGATCGGGCATCCTAAACCGGTCGGGATCAAGAAAGCCTTGGTGTTTTACTCGGGAAAAGCACCCAAAGGCGAGAAAACCAATTGGATCATGCACGAGTATCGTCTCGCCGATGTGGATCGCTCCGCTCGCAAAAAAAACAGCTTAAGGGTATGACGATCCTATCCCTATCATCACCCTACATTTCCTGATTCATCATAGGGGTAGAAATGACATTTTACATTGGGTCCCGCTTCCACGACTTTTCGTTGTCACACACATCACATGCATGTGTTGTGACTTGTGAGTGCGTGACGAAGCTGATGATGTTAAATCTTGGCATTAAATTAAATCATGAACAATAATTGATGGTGGAAAGTTTTGTCAACCAATTATCTTTATCTATTAATAGAAATGATTCCTTCTTATCTTTCTAAGATGATAACGAATAGTGATCGATGATTGATCGGACGGTTCTGATTTCATTTTGCAGCTTGATGATTGGGTACTTTGCCGTATCTACAACAAGAAAGGAAGCATCGAGAAGCAGCAAGCAATTCAAAGCACTTTCAGCCGGAAATCTGAATATTCCTCAGGAATGGAAGAGGATAAGAAGCCCGATATTTTGATCCACGGCGGCGCACTTCCACCTCCGCCGCCTCCACCGTCGTCGACGGCGGCGATGACCGATTACATGTACTTCGACACGTCGGATTCGATCCCGAAGCTGCACACAGACTCGAGCTGTTCGGAGCACGTGGTGTCGCCGGAGTTCGCAAGCGAGGTTCAGAGCGAGCCGAAATGGAACGAGTGGGAGAAGAACCTCGAATTCCCGTATAATTACATTGATGCCACTCTGGGAAATAGCAGCAATCAGATGTCGCCGTTGCAGGATATGTTCATGTACCTGCAGAAGCCGTTCTGAACAGAAGAGAAGAGAGAGAATAGAGGCATCGGTCGGTTTATATTGCGACACGTGGTCAGTGGGTGCATCGCACGGCATCACGAGACAGAAGGTCCATGAGTGTGCCTGTGCATGCGCATAGATGAATATTTACCAAAGGCTACAGAAAATTATGGTGACCATGGAAAGATTTTTTAAAAAATATAAATATATAATGATGATTTGTGCTCCACTTGTGAGATATATAGCATATTGTGCGCTGAATGTTCTGGAGCGTCGATTGGTTAGTTAGTTACGATGATCCAACGGTGCATGTTGCCCATGTCCTCTAGGATTAGCATCTGTACTGTACATTATATTTGTAAATTGAATGGTGTTATCAATGTGATGGAAGGTCATTAGAACCTTATATTTTTAGTACATGTTCCATGCATTTATTAATTAATGGTGTCTCTTAATTTTTTAAAAAAAGTAGAATTGTGGAAAGGTAAAAGAAAAAGGAAATCTAGACTAATATAATTTTCTTATATATAGATTTTAAAAATGAGTAAATATATTCTTTTCTTACTGAGTAGGTGGAAGATATCTTTTAAATATATAGCCAATTTCTTTTCATTCTAATTCATAATTTAAGGACAAGTTTTTTTACTATGGCCATATAATATGATGAAAGGGATAAGTACCCCAAAATCCAAGTAAGACCTTTCGTAATAAATACCTTGTGTTTCTAAACTTCAATTTTCTTAGTCCTAATAAATATTTTGTGGGCTTGATGTGTTACTTTGTTATGGGCCTAAAACATAACAATGGATTAGCTTAACAAATGAAGTGTCTTATAATTGGTTCTTGATTTTACGCCGAGCTTGTGACCCCCCAAAAAAAAAAAAAGAGATTTTAGGCCGATCTTGTAGCGGATGGTTTTAAGTATTAACTTTTTACATTGGCGAGAGAAGTACCAATGTGGCATTTCTTCAAAGGAAATATATAGCCAATTTCTGATTGCAAACAATAATGGTTTACCAGAAATTTGTTGTACCTGTTATATAGATAGGATGGTCGTTTTTTAGATAATTTATCTTTTGAATAAAATGTGAAAAGGACCACATAGACAAGTCATCGTCGAGATATGTTATTCACATCACATGTACAAGAGTTAATTATGATGAGTTGTTGGCAATGTGGAGTTGATGCTTAGCAAGTTCTAATCCTAAATTCCTAACAGTTAGCTTTAGTTATAATAAATATTTTAATTTTAGACTACAAAATCATGAACATCTTGCAATTATAATTAATTTGACTTTTTTTAATCAAAAACTCTAATTCAAATTTAATAATAGATCTAATGGTTTTAAAATTTATTGAAATTATACTTAAATGTTGATATTTAAAAATTATATTTATTGATAAAATTGAATTTGAATTTTTATAAATTTAGTTTCTAACGACTATATTGAAATACTTATCATCATTAAACATTAATCTACTCTTATGTACCTATCTTTTACTTTTCTTTTATTTTCGTGTGTACCAAAAAAGAAAATCCCTTAATTACCTTTTCATTAACAAGAAACTGATCACATTTCAAAAAACAAGTCAACCTCTCCTTATCTATGAAATTGTAAAAATAGAATCTAATGATTTATAGTAATTAATTAGGGTGTGTGTTTTATTTTTTTCAACATAAGATGTATGATATATACCCGAAATGGCAGCACAGTGTTGTGAAAATTCAGTATACCACCATGGCACCATCAATTTTCATTCTCCACCCCTATACTGTTATTTATTAATGAACAGTAAAGCCCTATGAATGGCCATAGTCATAGGAGACATCAAAGGACATTGGTTTATTACTTAGGAAGCCTATCACAATTGGCAGAAACCCATCCAATCTGCTTTTTCTCGTTATCATAGATCACCATCTTATCCTGTAAAGAGATATCTGTTGAAACCAAAAGACAAGAAATTAAATAAATAAATATCCATGAATTAATAAACAATGAAACATGCTTTAATTTCTCCTGTGAACTAATTAAGCTTGTCTTACCTCCAATAATGTTCAGAGTTCCAAGCCCAGCTTCAGCGCCATTCAGAATTCCCAAGCACACATTGCCATATTTCTGAGAAACAACAACAACAAACATAGTCACATAAATTAAGCAATGATTAATTAGTAAAATTATACTTGATATTTCTGTGACTATATATGAATAGAAGGTAACCGTGAGAATTAGGTAAGCTGAGGGTGGAAGTTGAAGCTGCAAATTTCTAGTGTTAGTGAAACTGAGTGTGAAGGGCTTAAAAAAGTTGGATGCATCAGATAAAGATTTGAAAGGCTTTGCACCCTTCCAGCAAACTGGAAGGGTTCTATCTGTGCTTGCTCTGCTCAATGCCTTTCCCTTTAAATCACCTTCTATCTGAACCACAAAACAAACAAACAAACAAACAAACATATATCATATTTCAAAATTCAGAGGGTGTTTTGCATAATGGCCTGAAATGCATTAGGATTCTTAGCCTAAAATTAATTAATAGGAGTTTTGGTTTCTATGTAATGTATACATGGATTTAGATGTTACCGTGTTGAGAATGACTTGGTAAGCTTGAGAATTGAAGTAGGTGTAGGAGCTGCCACTATCAAAGATGAGTTGAAGACCCTTTACTGAAGTAGGCTTTGCATTGAAAAGCAAATCCACTGGTCCAGCAATGTAGTGTTTTCTGAACCCATCATCATCATACATATACAATATTCTCAATCTCAACACTTACTTGGTGTCACAAAACATGCATCACATTTTCAAATATATACATAACATATATACTCACAGTGAGGAAGAAGACAAAATGGGTGTCCAAGAAACCCCAGAGGAAGGAATGAGAGCATCACCAAAAAATAAGAAGCCTCCACTACGGCCACTACTGAAGCAATGAGCCACCACATTGCCAATGAGTCCTATAGATGTAAGCTGTGACACAAAACCTGACTTGGCATTCCCAAGTCCTACAACTCCTGCTGTTGAAGGTGCAGATGTTGGACCTGAATACGTTTGATCATATCCACACCTACCCTCCAATTCAATATTAATTTAATGCAATCAACAAACACATCAATCATACATATAGGCTAAATTGCACTTTGGTACCTTGTTCTATAGACCGGTTTCACTTTAATACCATGTTTTTTGCATCGTTAACACTTTAGTACTAAAATTTATTTTTCCGTTAAGTTTTGACGACGAACTCATTTGTGACCATCACGTACACAATAAAAACACTCTAATGTCTATTTTCCTTCCATTTTTTATGATTCATACGTTAAAACACTAAAAAATCGTGAAAAACACTGAGATTCGAAGTGAGAGGATTTTGGAGTGTTTTATTGTTTGATTTATGAAAAATGAGAGGAAAATGGATATTTGAGTGTTTCTACTGTGTAAGTGATGATGGTCACGTGTGACTTCTAAAGAGAAATGAGAAGAATTGGAAATAATGGCTCGTCATTCATTAAAGAATAAGGTATAGATATATACTGAACATGAGGCGGCAATCACTTTCCACAACCTCAAGGAAAAACAAAGAAAACCCTAATATATGGACAGCTGTACAGCATCATAAGAAGAATGGGGTAATGGGATTATAATGACAAAGTAGTGGGACCTATACAAAAGGCAAAGGCATAATTATATATCTCCAATAACTTCGCCATCAAAACTTAACCAAAAAATAAATTTGGTTATCAAAGTATTAACAATGCAAAGAACATGGTAACAAAGTGATAAAACCGGTCATAGAACATGGTACTAAACTATAATTTACCCATTTTTATATATCTTATCTATGTATGAGCAGAGTTTGAGTTGACTGACCCAAAGGCCAGCCTTGGACGTATGAGAGAGCCATTGGTGAGGCGAAGAGGAACATAGTCTCGAACAAGCACACCTAAAGAGGAACCATGGTCTGCATACTCAACCTCGTAGTCGCATTGGTCATTTGGGGAATGACAATTATGGCTTGTTGATGACTGCAACGATTTGCACAACTCGTCCCCACACTGCACCAGCACGTTCTTGTTGGGTTTGTATTGTTCATTCTTAGGCTGCACACACACACACACACATCAAAAATTGTATTTGTACGTTAACATTACTAATTAATACTCTCTATAATTACTATCTTGAATTCAGAATTTTAGAAATGTAATTCAATTTGATAGTCATAATATATATGAGAATAATGAATAAGGGTATCTACCTTGGTGCAACCCTTACATGGTGCATCACACTGTACCCATGTGAGGTCACTGCCGGAGTCAATGTCAAGATCATAAGCTTTAGGAGGATTCCCTATGTTAAGGGACATTGAGTAATACCTGCCATTACACACAAACTTGTACTCATCATTTTTGAAATTGATATCTCATGTGTAACACTAACATCATATGGATTCATCTTTTACTGAATCATCTCAATTTGTTTTGAGTTTTCAGGATGGTGAATTGGTCAACCTTACCAAAGGGTTACAACTTACACGGTGATACTGATGTTATCTAATAAATATTAGAGTAAATTGATAAATTGATCTTTCAAAAATAATAGATTTTTTAATTTAGTTTTTAAAAGATAAAAATTATAAAACTTTGTCTTTGAAAAATATAATTGTAATCAATTTATGATACTGATTAAAATTTAATTTAGATAAATTTACAATAAATTATTAGTTAAAAAATATATTTATTATTAAATTTAAATTAATAATTTATCAAAAAAATTAAACGAATTATAATTTCAATTTTTTAAAATTATATTAAGTTCAAAATAATATAAGAGAAACAGAGAGAGAACATAGATATAAACGAAGGTAAAGCTTTGGTTCTCACAACATCCTCCGGAATTATTCACTATTAACATTAGATCAACCGGAGAGCAAACATAAATATACAAATACCCAAAGGAAAAAACAAATCAAATTCCATTAATAGCTTACCAAAAACAGAGAGAAGAAAACCCAGAGTAGAGAGACAATAAATCATAAATCGAAAGATATTATGTTAATACTTGAGAAAGAAGTATGATCGGAGAAATCTTTCAATAATCGAGAAATTTAATAGGAGACACACATACCCGAGTGGATATACATTCCCATGAACCTGAAAAACGATGGATGATCCTGTGCGATTATTGGAAGATGGATGTAAAGGTGACATTTTGGTGAGTTGGGGCTGATTGGCTGCCGAGAAAGTGAGAGGGAAAAGCTCAGAAAATCCCAGAAAGAGGAAGAAAACCAATATGATTTTCCTGCTTTTCACGTCCATCTCTCAACAAGGTTGTGTGATGAAATGAAACAGAGTCTGAATTGCAGTCTTTGGTCTCTGCTTTGAAGTAATGTCCGATTTGTGGACCCTATTTGTGACTTTGGACTTTTTAATCACTATTACCAAAACTGCTACATTAATAAATTAGGATTTTTAATTATTTGTTTCCAAGTTTGAGTTCAAGTGCTCAACTGGGGAAAGAAAAAAGTTTGGGAAGACTTCAATTTTATCATCATATTTAGTAGTGGTTGATGAAAATATACCTAAAAAAAAAATATAACTTCAGTCTTCGTATATATTTAGCTCAATGCGAGAATTTTTAGGTGAGTTTTGCAAAAGTCATACTTAAATTATAAACCAATGAATGAGAATATAGAAGATGAAGCATACATATGTTGAATATAGAGAATGGCAAATTTTTTATGCTTGTTGATTTATAACATTTAAATATATAGAATAAACCATATAAAAGAGGCACTCACCAAAACAATGAGTGCAGTCAGTCTACTAAGACAATAATATTTTCAGTGTAATAATAAATAATATTGTCTTATACTACTGTACAAACCTAATCAAACCTAGAAATATTGTATAATATTTTCTAATTTGAAAATTTTGTTTTGTTACTCTAAAGCATTACCCTTACCAAAATCCCAAACTATATATTATTGATTATTTTTTGCATTACCTCTTACAATCAATCTGAAATATAGAGAGAATAAAAAAGAAATCTCAATTACATTGAATGATCCAAACTATCAAACTTTGACTAATTAAGAAATGGAAGTTTCTAAGAAAAAGCGACGCGAGGACGTGGAGACTCTCGTATTCAATTAGAAAATGCCTCTAAAGAAAGAAAAAAAGAAACAAAGAAACGCGTGCATATCACCTCATAGTCCTAAACTCCACCAGATAAGTCACGTGTTGACATCTCTTCATTCTTATGTCCATGCGTGTGATTCTAAAGTGTAAATCACTCGATTATTTCAAAGTAGGCAATTTTGGTCTTTTATTTTTTTTTATTAAGTTGTAAATTAGTTTATAATTTTTATTAAGATCAAAATCGTAATTTAATTTTTAAAAGATAATAAATATCTCAATTTAATTATCAAGACATAAAATTATATTATCTAATCATTAAAAGATATAATATAATAATTTAACCATTTACTTGAGGATACTAACTAAAATTTTAAGGGTAAATTATATTTTGGTACTATGTGGTTTGGTCATATTTCACTTTGGTACCCTGTGGTTTAGAAAATAACACTTTGGTACCATGTGGTATTCTTCATTAACACTTTGGTACCATTTGGAGTCATTTTGTAATTTTAATCATAATAAATTTTGCAAAACTTACAAATTAACCCCACAAGATTTTCAAAAAATTACAAATAAGTCCCTAGATACATATTATCTAGGGACTAAAATAAAAACATTACAAAAAATTTGGAGTCAATATGTAATATTTTCAAAATTTGTAATGGTTAAAATTACAAAATAGCTCCAAAGGGTACCAAAGTGTTAATGGAGAATACCACATGGTACCAAAGTGTCATTTTTAAACCACAGGGTACTAAAGTGAAATATGACCAAACCACAAGGTACCAAAGTGTAATTTACTCAAATTTTAATGATATATTTGATATAATTTTAAATTTTTAAAATTTAATTGATGTTAAAAAAATTATATTTTATTTTAAATTTTCAATTAATATTTTAATAAAACATTAAATTATATTTCGTTCTTTGGATGTTTGCAGTTGTGGAGCGTATAGGCCTATGCGTTACCTGGGCTTTGTTTGTAGACTACGTGGGCTCCCTCTTCCTCTGGCTTGTGGGCCAGGTTCATGTAGCTCTTTGTTAACCAAAAAATATATTGCAGATGAACAGCAGATAATAGAGGTAAAGTGATAATATCTTAATTCTTAGGTTAGTAAAAGTAAAACTTATTTCTAGTCAAATTTTTAGTCGAAGTAATCGAAAAGAGTAATCTCGCCAATTTACTGCAAGATCAAACCAAATATGATGCCAATTCTTTTTCAAAGTATTGGTGCTGCAGGTAGGTAAATAAGAAAGCAATAGAGAAATAATTTATTCAAGCTAGTTATGAATAACCTGCGCAAGTATCAATTTCTTCTACACCTCTATGGGAGGCACTGAGGCCCCGGTGATGATAGTTTCCTTGCCATTTTCTTTCAAAAAAACTGGAATTTAGTTTGTCATAGCATGCATGATGTGGTGTGTCAATTTGATGGTAGGTTCAGTCTTGAGGAAATCAACAAAACTCTTATGGTTCTTATCCCAAAAAAATGAAAAACCTCAATTCATAACTCAATTTCGCCCCATTTCTTTATGCAATGTCATTTATAAATGCATTTCAAAAATATTTGTTAACAGACTTAAAGTTTATTTACCTTTTTGGGTGTCTCCCTTACAAGCTAGTTTTGTTCCAGGTCGCAACATACTAGATAATATCATCATTGCTCAAGAGATTATGCATAACATGAGGAAGATGAATGGTAAAAAGTCGTATATGGCCATTAAGATTGACCTTAAAAAGGCCTATGATAGACTTAGTTGGAATACTATTAATAATGTTTTGTTTGAATTACATATTCCTACTAAGTTGAAAATCCTTATTATGACTTGTGTCTCTTCTACTTCCTTTAACATTATTTGGAACGGAGCTAAAACTAGCTCTTTTAAACCTTCTAGGGGAATTAGACAAGGAGACCCTTTATCCCTCTACTTATTTGTCCTTTGCTTAGAAAAATTGACTCAACTTATAAATGACAAAATGGAGTGTGGGGAGTGGGCTACTCTTAGAGCTGGCCTTAATGGCTCTCTTATTTCTCATTTGCTATTTGTTGATGATATCTTATTGTTTGGGGAGGCCTCTGTTGATCAAATGAATTGTATTATGGATTGCTTAATACTTTTTGTGAGGCTTCGGGCCAAAAAGTTAGTGTTGAAAAAACAAAACTTTTCTTTTCTAAGAAAACCCCTAATCATGTTAGAGAGGATATCATTGCTATTTCTGGCTTTTTCGAGACTGATAATCTAGGAGTTTACCTTGGCATGCCTCTTTTGCATGGTAGGAAAGTTAAGAGGGATTTTGCTAAAGTTTTAGATAGAGTCAAATCTAGGCTTTTGGGTTGGAAGGCTAATTGCTTATCTATGGCTGGTAGGATCACTCTTGCCAAATCTGTGATTTCCTCTATTCCTTATTACTCTATGCAATCTACCCGTATTCCCAAAAGTATTTGAGATGAATGATGTTTTTTTAATGAAATTTGGGTGGAAAACTATTGATGATCCTAACAATATCTGTAGCCAGGTGCTAATTGGTAAGTATGGGAGAGGAAAGGATCTTAGGAGGGAAGTTTGTGTGAAAGAGAGTAACTCTATCATGTGGAAGGAGTTAGCTAAATTATGGAAGGATATGGAGGAGTTGTCTTAGGTGGTGTGTGGGTAATGGGAGGGATAACCGTTTTTGGTTAGATAACTGGGGGGTGCAGGAGTTTCCTCTTATCAATTACCTCAACATCTCAATGCCTATGGGAAGGGTTTCAGATAGTATGAGTGATCTTATTAACAGGAATGCGGCTTGGAACTTGGATTATCTGAGAAATCTATTGCCTAATGATATGTGTAATAGGATTTGTGCTGAAGTTCCTCCTACTGCCAGTGACACGCAAGACAGGGTTGTTTGGGGATTACAAAGTAATGGTTTATTTTCTGATAAGAGTGCCTATATGTTTAAAATTAACAGCATGCCAAAAATTCTTATTTTTAAGCTTATTTGGAATATGGATGTCCCTGAAAGGGTGAAAATCCTAATCTGGTTGTTACCTCATAACAGAGTTCCTACTAAGGAATTATGCAATACCTGGTTTGGGGGCTTTGCGTGGTGTGAGCAATGTCTCTCGTTGGTTGAAACTTATATTCATATTTTTAGGGAGTATCCTCTTGCTGTTGAAGTTTGGAATTTTTTTGTTGACCATCATTGCCTAGACATGTTTAACAGTTTGGATATTAATAACTGGGTGCAATATAATTTAAATAATTTGTTTACTTCTAGATGTAGCTTTACTTGGAACAGGATATGGGTTGTTGGAGTGTGGCAGCTTTGGTGTTGAAGGAATGCTTTGATGCATAATAGAGATTTCAGACGTCCTTTTAGACCTGGTGAAATCATAAAACAAATTCTGCATGACTTCGATCAGGGGAAAACTCAATTTGCGCCTCAAATTACTAGTCATGAGCAGAGAAATCAGATTGTTACCTGGGAGAGGCCAGATCACAATTGGGTTAAAGTCAACTGTGATGGTGCGTTAAAAAAGGGTTCTGATCGTGCAGGTTGTGGCGGATTGCTGAGGGATACTCATGGTCGCTGGATTCAAGGTTTTCGCAGATACCTGGGTCGAGTTTCAATAATTAAAGCGGAAGCTTGGGCTTTGCTTGAGGGTGTTCGTCTTGCGTCGGCTAAGGGGGTTGATAATCTGTTTCTGAAGAGTGATTCTTTGATTGTGGTTAACGCCATGGTTGAGCCGAACAAGTGCCCGATTGAAATTCTGGGCAACGTGCGAAATGCGCTGAGTTTGCTTGCTAGTTTCAAAGAGTGGCGAATCCGTCATGTGTGGCAAGAAGCTAATATCTGTGCGGATTTCATGGCGGATTTGGGCGCTGACCGATGCGGCAACGACGAGATAAGGATCTGGACTGAATCGCCTCCTGGTTTAAGGGCATTAATGTTAAAGGATGTTTTAGGGTTAGGGTGTGTGAGGGGTAAACGGGGCTGAGTGTTTTGCGTTGTTTTGCCTTATCGGCCCTGGGTTTTTTTTCGTTTGTGTTTTGTTGGTTTTGCCTATTTTGGGCTTTGTCTTATCTGGCCTCTGAGGCCCATTCTTACCAAAAAAAAAAACTCTTCTACACATGATATTTCACATGCTCATCATATTTTAACAGATTAGGGGTAAACTGTTATAAGAGAAAGTTTGTGATAGAGCTAAAGTTTAGGGGAATAAAGTGTAGTTCCCCTTTTATTTATTAATATAAAGTAATGATTTTTATATTTATATTTGTTTTTTTTTGTGAAGGTATATATTATTTACCTTATATTCATATATATATATATGTGCGCCTTAAAAAATACAAAAATTATAAATAAGTCCAAATTTTATTTTTGGAACTAAAAAAAAAAGACATTACTTGATTAACCCAACGAAAAAATTCGAGCTGGGTCTAGTTTCAATATAACCCAATTTGACCCAACACGTACAGATCAATATTATTCTAATCAATAGGTCATTCACACTTAAAAAAAAAAAAAAGACAAAAGTACTAATTTCATCCTCAAACTTTATATCAACTGTCAATTTTGTCTCCAATCTTCTTTTACTGTCAATTTTGTCCCCAATGTTTTACATTTTGGTCAACTTTATTCTTTGACTAACTTCGTTTGACAAATTAATGACATACTGCATCATGTTTTTAAATTTGAGTTAGAATTTGAATTTGTTTTTTACCAATTTTACATCACATATCATTAGTCAGGTAAACTCTGTCATTAATATTTGGCTTAAGTAAGAGCAAAGGATAAATTTGATAGAAATGTGAAATATTAGGGACGAAATTAACTTAAAATAAAAAAGATTAGGGACGAAATTGACAATTGATGTAAAGTTTGAGGATGAAATTAATACTTTTGCAAAAAAAAAAACAGATCATTCATATTTGTAGAAATTTGACCTTTTAAAAGAAGATAAAATTGACCAAAATTATATATCTATACTATATTATATGTGGGAGGAGTCTTTTGGTCGTCCTTCCACTTATACTAAGATAAAAATATTACATCTAATTAAAATCAGAGAAAATTTACTATTTACTCCCTTCGTTTTTACTAAGTTAACAATTTGGTCATTTATTTATTTTATATGTATATTTACGTAACATGCAGAGCCCCCTTGAGTTATGCGGAAACATTGTTGTTTATAGACGACAGTTGTCCTCCAAAATCTTCCTCCTCTCAAGATTTCCGATTATAGAACAAGATTACTTCAGACAGAACTCAGCGGATATATTAAATTTGTTGTGGCTTTTTTTAAAAAATAAAAAAATAAAAATTGGTTTTTACTTTTTAATTGATCAATATATATCTTAATCTCTCCCTGTCCTTATTAAGTTGTAACGAACAATGGATGACGCTAATAACAGGGCTTGTAAAACGGCCATCAATTATCTCTCTCTCTAGATCTCTGGATACATCTCTCTCTCTCTCTCTCCCTCTCTCTCTCTTCCTCTCTCATGGTGGTCCCCACCTGCATGGTCGACAATGGCATCGTCTCTATTCGAAATCTGTGCAAAGCATACAAATCCGTCCTCAGAAAATGGTTTCGCCTCAAGAAACGTCCCTCCAAACACCACCTTAATAAACGCCACACATCTCAATTGGTATTACATACATATATTCATTCATATATACTTTTAATTAATTAATTAATTAATTGATTGATTGTTAATTTATATATATATACTTTCAGGAGGAGGAAAAAGAAGTTGATGAAATAGGGATGAAAAGCTTCAGATCGTACGAGGGCGATGTTGAGAGACGCAATAATAATAATAAGAATATGCGAGGTTTGTTTAAGAATAAAAGCATGAATTCGTGTTTTGCGTTCATATCTTGGAATAATGTGAGCAGAAAGAACGATGACGAGTGGAGCCACGAAACGACGTCGTCTTGGTCGTCGTCGCCAGCTGTGTCGATGAGTAGCCGTACGACGTCGTTTAAGAGCTTAAAGAGCAAGAGAAAGAGCAATGAGAGAGAGAGGGAGAGCAATTATTGTGTACATACGAACCCTTCTACACCCAGAAAAAGCGTCGACACCAATCATAATAATAATCATCAGTCTCCGTTCTCGAAAAATTTGAACAATGTGTCGAGTTTTCGAAGGATAATGTATTCAAGTTCATCGGGTACGCTAAAACCACCTCCAATAGAACGCGACCTCGAATGCACCCTCGAAGAATTGTGCTTTGGATGCAAGAAAAACGTCACCTTTACCAGACATCATCATCTTCCCACTCGTTTTTCTGGGTTCGTACTCTTTTCTATTCATTTAAGCATACATTAACATTAATGTTTTAGTCCTTACATTAAATAGGCATGCAAATATCATTTTACTCGATAATATTTTTTTTTTATAAAATGTTTGATTTTGTCTTAAAAATTATTCGCGCTTCATTGCATATTAATTCCTTCATGAACAGTACTATATATATATATATATATCATGGTTAAAATGCATTTAATTAAGATTTTTAAGTTTTAAGCCTCAAACACAAAACACCTTGAATTTTAGAAGTTGATATCTAAATTCTCTAAAGGTTAAAAGGTCATTTTGGTTCTAAATGTATGTCCTAATGTTCAATTTGGTCCTCTATGTTTCAAAATATTCAAAATGATCCTAGATGTTGGCAAAATGTTTCATTTTGGTCCTAAATAATGATAAAATGTTTTGATTTTGGTCCCAAATTATTGAATTTGGTCATATTTCTCCCGTCTCTCATTTCAAGTTCAAAGTACTTGTTAAGAGGAACTCGTAGCTCTGAATTCATCGCATTCGAATTTGAAACGAGAGAAATATGATCATCTTTGTTTGGTTGACCATGAAACAAACAGTTTACTTTTAGGACCGATTTGACCTCGTTTATTGACTGTCATAACTGGTTATAGAAAGTACTCTTTGAAAATAATATGTAGCTATAAACTCGTCACGTTTGAACAATTGAACTTGAAACAAGTCATATTCAATAGTTTGGGACCAAAATGAAACATTTTGCCAACATAATATTTATGACCAAAATCAAACATTTCGAAACATAATTGACCAAAATGACCCTTTAACCTTCTCTAAATTAGTAACTAAATTAGAAAAGAAAGGGTGTGCATGGAAGACTAATTAACTTGTATGGATGAATCAGCGAAATATTTGATGAGGAAGAGGAAACAAAGACCATAACAATTGAGCCTGGATGGACGAAAGGCACCAAGATTAAATTCGAAGGGAAAGGAAATGACAAACAAGGAGCATATGAAGAAGATGTGATCTATTACATTTGTGAGAAAACTCACGAGCTGTTCAAAAGAGAAGGTGATGATTTGGAAGTGACTCTAGAAATTCCATTGCTAAAGGCTCTCACAGGCACTGAAATTTCAGTGCCATTATTGGGGGGACATCAAATGGATCTGACGGTAGAGGAAATAATACACCCTGGGTATCAGAAAATCATACAAGGCCAAGGCATGCCAATCTCAAAACAACCTCAAAACAGAGGAAATCTCATAGTCACGTTTCTTGTCGAGTTTCCCACATGGCTCTCTCCTGATCAACGATATGAGATTGTTCGTGTTTTACAAGCTGCTTAGCTTACCTTCTTCATCCATCATCATTGATATATATTCATGTCGATCCCATGCATGCATGTAATTTGATGAGAGGTCTTATTTATTTTTTAAAATTTTTTAAATAGAGCTTTAGATGGATGGAGAGGTTCAATATGTGTAAGTTGTTCCAAAGCCTCCTTGCACGTTTTTGTATCCAGTGTTTAATTAATGACATAATATATATAGTGAGAGATGTATTGATATCCACGAAAAATCTTATTAATTAGTGCATTATTATTATATATATTGACATATATATGTTTTCATTGTAGGCAATTAATTAAAAAAAAATACTAACTAATGTATCGCATCGTTCTTTATATATTTAATATATATAACATTTCTCATATTATTATTAGTTTCATTAAAATTCATTATCTTTTAAAATTGTAATTAATTTAGTGTTTTCCACACTGTAACAACTTAAAGGAGTACGTAAACCATTTCTTGTTTTTCTCATGAACTTTCTCTCGTCTGATCAGCACATCCTAAAATACAAGAGGAAACTCATATTACAAGACTGTACACGTTAATTACTTAATTTAGTTCATGACCTGCGAGCTCGCCTAGAAAAGTGGGTGGAATTTGGGAGAAACAATTAAATGGGCTGGCTTATCTAATAAGATATAAGTGGTATGTTTGGACAAATCAAACTTAACCACTGTGTTTTTTTTTTTTTATAAACAAAAGTTTAGGTGAGTTGGGTCTGGGGACTCACCAAGGCCAAAACAGGCCTCAAGACTTTATAAGAGCTTAGAGAGGTACTTACAGATTACTTATCAACAAAGCCCTCACATCAGTAGTAGGATTCGAACTCACGACCTTGTGGGTTATGAGTTGATTCTTTATCAACTGGGCCAACCTTTGTTGGCAACTTAACCACTGTATTTTAATTTCAAGTTATGTCACCTTCCAGCATTAACTATATATATAATTAATTAAATGACCTTATCTGATCATGATGACCTAACTCTATACAGATCAAATATTACACGATGTTGTCCTCTGAAAAAGCAAAAAAAATATTAGAAAATAAAAGTTTCATATATGATATAACTATGACTGTCGATACTATAACAAATTAACAATATGGTTATTGCTTGGAACAAAAGAAAGGAAACAGAATCTTTGAATACTTAGAAGGTTCCCACAGCTATATCATCATCCATTTTGACTATGTAGCTAGGTTGATATTGCATGGCCTTGTCACCCACCTCTACAATTAAATAAAGAAGAAGAATTGAGAAAAATCACACGCAAGAATTTTAACATGGTCCGGTATTTTAATACCTACTCTATAATTTTTTTTGGGACAATTTCACTATAATTATAAATTTTGTATGAACAAAATTATAAACACTCCTTAATACAATTTTTTATTAAAAAAATTATAAACTTTCTCTCATAACTATAATTTTTGAACAGAAAAATTATAAACTCTTTTCTAAACATAATTTTGTACGAAAAAATTATAAACTCTCCACAATATGTAAGCCCTAGATGAAATTGGCTATTAAGGCAACCCAAATACATTTCAAATGCAACTCCACCTCCACACCACCCAATCAAATTGAGTCTTCAAAATTGTTTTGCCAATGCATGTGCACGCCAGTTTACTTCTTAAATGCACATTCTCAATGGGCATGCAAGCTACACAATTGGTTGAATTATGCTTCTCATTTTTCAAAGGTGAGACTCATCTTCTTCAAATTTAATTGTAACTTAGAATGAAAAAACCCAATAGATATATCACTATATTCAAAACTCTTTAGTTTGACCTTCAAGTTTATTTAATTATTTTCGCCACGGTTTTCTTAAGGATTTAAATTTATATAAAATTTTTATATTTTTATTATAAATTTATTGATAACAAATAAGATAGTTCAGTTTTCTTAAGGATGTAACTTTTTTCGCTACTCCCTTTTAAGTAATTGACCATTCAATTGCGTTTCAGAATTGCTGTCTCATTTAAGATTCCTTTCCCATCAATTACTACTTCACTGCCTTTTTTCCGTGAAAACTACTTCACTCCCTTTGTTTGTTACTTATGCTAGCGGAATAGGATCCTCTGTTGTGTGTACAGCTTAATATTATTGGTCGTTTACTGTAATAGTATTGATGCTTTGTACACATACCAATGCTATACAACAAATGATCCATAGGCTATGCTAGCCAATAGCCATAGATAGAAGAAATGGAAAAAAAAAAAAAAAAAATCAAGTTCAAATTTTAGAATTTGGTAACAAATATATTTTTGGGTAAATTACACTTTAGTACCCTGTGGTATTCTCTATTAACACTTTGGTACCTTTTGAAGCTATTTTGTAATTTTAACCATAACAAATTTGGCAAAAATTACATATTGACCCGAATTTTTTTTAAAGTTTTCATTTTAGTCCCTAGATAATATGTATCTAGGGATTTATTTGTAATTTTTGAAAATTTTTTGGGGTCAATATGTAATTTTTGCAAAATTTGTTATGGTTAAAATTATAAAATAACTCTAAAGGGTACCAAAATATTAATGGAAAATACCACAGGGTATCAAAGTGTCAGGTTTCAAACCACAGGGTATCAAAGTGAAATAGGGTCAAACTACAGGGTACCAAAGTGTAATTTACCCTATATTTTTTTATTAAAAAATGATAAGTAAATAATATAAATTCAATTTATTGCATATAACACGATCTGCTCTGATGTTCAGTTTTTGTGTCAAATATGAAAAAGCCATCCTCCCAATCCATTTGGACCAATATGTCCATCCATTATCCATTATCCATCCATTATCATACAAAAAGCGCAGCCCGAAAAGAGCCAACACCTACTTTGACATCTGTATTTTGCTTAAATAATTTAATGGTTTTGTTATTCTCTACGAAACGCACATTAATGCATTATATATGTTCACACTTCACACATACTTTTATATATTTCCATGAATAATTTAGTAAATGTTTTAAGTTGCGGATTTTTTTTAAAAAAAAATCTTAATTCATCTTACAATTCGCACAGTAATAAGTGAACTTATAGATTTCATTAAAATTTAAAAAATTAACCAAACACAAAAAATGTTATGCAGAGGTAGAGTTATCACTACAAAATTCTTTAATGCCGAATTATGACTCAATGTTTGTGTATAATAAATCATTTTATACTCCTTTATACTTGTTCCATGTCTAAACCAGAGTACCTGAACTATCACTCACATGAAGAATAATGGCAAAAACCTCATAGATTTCAAATTGATTTCATAGTGTTTCATTTATTTTAGAATGATTATACATATTTTTATAATTTTTTAAATTGATTTCAAATTTACTTTCGAGATATGATTTGATCTCATTTGTTAATAATCTCAACTTGGCAAAAAAAAAACTCTTAAAAAGCTAGTATATAGTTTCGAACTACTTGCATTCGAACTTAAAACGAGATAATTATAACAAATTTTACTTGTTCAATCATAAAACGAGTTAAGTACTTTTAGGAATCGATTTGACATAGTTTGTTGAAGGTCCCAATGTATTCGTCAAAAGAAATTCGTAACTTTGAATTTGTCCCATTCGAACTTGAAAAGAGAGAAATATAACTATATTTAGTATTTTTGGGACCAATTTAATTGGTTGGTTAAAATTTTTGATTGGTTAAAAACATTATTATTATTATTATTATCTTAATTTAAAAGTTAAATTACATCAATGACTATAATTATAATACATCAGCAATAATATCCCATATTAAAAATCAAACTTGACATCTTAGACTAACCCTTAAAATATATCCCATACATACCGAACTAATTTTAGATTTTGGCAAACAATAATTTATAATTTATAATAAACAAATAAAGTGATAACCATATTTAACAACATCTATTAAGAAATAGACATAGATATAGTGGGTAGGTTAATTGAACCAAAAAAAAAAAGGTTAATTGAACCAAACCCCTAGACACCCATGTATATATGTGAGTAGTGAGTCTTAAAGTGAATGATCATAGAAATCAGAAAAGCATTTGGCTAATCTTATTGCCAGATAGCGTAAGAATCGCATTTGCGTTTTGGTCTTTTGGTGGTGTCGTTGCGCGAATCCCATATTTTAAACCACATATATAGAGTCCGGCCCATTAATATGGCTGAGCGTGTGTCACTCACACTATCACTGCCTTTACCATCATCACCGTCTCAACGATCTCCCACCACAATGGCTGCTTTTGGCGGTGGCGCCGTCGCGTCGTCTTCTCGAATCTTCTCCAGAGCCTCCGTCTCCCTCGCTGCTGCTTCTTCTTCTTCTCGTTCTCCTTTCCTCTCCTCTTCTCTCTCCTCGCTCAGATGTCTAGGATCCTCTCCTCGCATTTCTCACCTCTTTCTCCATCAGGTTTCAATGTGTTTCTGTGCTTCTGTTCTTTTTTTTGTTATTTTTCTGTTACGATATGTTTGCGATTGAATTTCTTTTTATTTTATGTATGAATTGATGGCGGTTTCAGCGGAGAGCTGAGGTTCGTGTTTCCAGTGGAGGATACAGCACAGTGTCTGCGCCGAAGTCGTCTGCGTCTGATGCTGATCAGTTGAAAAGCGCTAAAGAAGATATTAAGGAGCTTCTCAGGACTAAGTTCTGCCATCCGATACTGGTAACATTTAATCTGTCTCTGTATATAATGATATAACTATTAAGGTCTCAGTGTTCACTGATTTCTCTTTGGATTGAAGCAGTCTTGCTGGCTTCGATCATAGCTTTAACGATGCTATTACATATCGACACGATATATAAAGACAAAATGAGGAATTATCGAATCGTACAAGATCCTCTTTGCATGCTACAGAAATCGAAGTTAAATAAATTCAATGGTTACTGTCTTACTGAAGTATTTATTAATTCAATTTGCTTCTGCGTAATTCCTTATGCATTTATTTGATAAAAGAGTGGGGAAAGTGACGTAGGACGCTTATTTAGCCTCTGATTTTTGTCCTGATCACACTCTATTTTGCAATGTGATAATTTATTAATTCTGAATGTCAGAGAAGAGAATAATAGTGGTTTGCAATGCAGCGTAATGATTGCAAACTCACGATCGCAAGTTTATTATATTGAAAAGTCTTGCAGGCACTTTGCACATTAGTGATTAGTCATTTTGTATAATATGTGCATCAGGATGACAGCTCTGTTTGGTTTATATGTGTAATAGATTCGCTTGGGATGGCATGACGCTGGTACTTATAACAAGAATATTGAGGAGTGGCCACAGAGAGGTGGAGCTAATGGTAGCTTAAGATTTGAAGCTGAGCTGAAACATGGAGCCAATGCTGGTAACATTATATTAAATACTTTCTGTTTTGGAGTTTTTTTTTTTTTCTAAATAGTAATGTTACCTGATGAGTTTTCACCATAGGGCTTTTAAATGCATTGAACCTTCTTCAGCCAATCAAAGACAAATACTCTGGTGTGACATATGCAGACCTATTTCAGTTGGCTGGTGCTACAGCTGTAGAGGTTGTCCTTGGTTGTTTTTCTTCTTCCGGATTTACTATGGGCATTTTAAATCAACTAACATATGTATTGATCAATTCCTTGTAAATTCCAGGAGGCTGGAGGCCCAAAAATCCCTATGAAGTATGGAAGAGTAGATGTCTCAGGACCTGAACAATGCCCTGAAGAAGGGAGACTTCCTTGTAAGTGTAGCATATTTTGTTGAGCAATGGGTGTTGTGTTGTAAAAGAACTTTTTTCTCCTTTGCAACAAATAAGTTTTAAGACGTGGGTTGCCTATGCTGCAATTGATTTGGATAGAAGAAACACCAAGACAAAAACGGTTTTTTCAATTCCAAATGCCAAGCTCTTTGACATCCTTGAAGAGGTGGTGATATGGGACTTAGGTAGTATGGGATGCCTAAATCGCACATCGAGCGGGATGGGATGCTCGGTGGAGTAAGTGTTTTGGTTCTCTTCTCTCAGCAACTAGCTTTTGAGGGAGGGTTCCCCAAGATCACTTGAGTCTCTATCAATTGGTATTAGATTCTAGTGGTCCATGCACGGAAAGGGCTACCTATAGAGGGTTTTGATTGGTAGAAGGCTGAGTGAAGTGTCGTAGAGTATAGTTACCGAGACGTCAACTTTCCAGGATGGTGTTATGACAGGGTTTTAGGTAGTATGGGATGCCTAAGTCCCACATCTAGTAGAATGGGATGCTCAATTGAGTATGTACTTGCCTTGGTTCTCCCCCTTCAACCGTCAGTTTTTGAGGGAGGGTTCTCCAAGGTCACTTGGGTCTCTATCAGGTGGCTTGGCTAGACGGCAGTGGTTGTTTGTGGTTTAGTGTCTGTTTCCTAAGTTGTTTGGAGGTACAATAATGTAATACAAAGACTGCTATAAATTTAACTTTTGTTATGTTTTGCATTTGATGGTTTGAGTATGATAGAGACTTGGGAAGTATAGGATGCCTAAGACGCACATCGAGTAAAATGAGATGCTAGGTAGAGTATTAAAGTGTCTTGGTTCTCCCCCTTTAATAGCTAGCTTTTGAGAGAGGGTTCTCCAAGGTCACTTGGGTCTGTATCAATTGGTATCAATGGCTGGTTGTCGACTGCACATAGAGGGCTACCTGTGGAGGGTTCTAACCAGTAGAAGGATGAGTGAAGTGTCGCTTGTAATTGTTGGGATGTTAGCTTTCCAGGGAAATGTTGTGATAGGGTTCCCCAATGTCACTCGGGTCTCTATCAGAGTATTAACTTGTAGAATGTGATTTCTTAAGACAACAAATTTTTGAATAAGTTTATATTGGTTTTGTTTGGAGTTTGATTTATTCAGATCACTTTTTGAAGGCAATAAATTTTAGTTTACTGATGTTTATCCTGTTTGAGCTGACTTTTTTTTTTCCTACTGCAACGATACTTCCCATTACATCATTGAGCACTTTGGCCCGCCTGAATATTGTTTTTTTCTTCTGGTTCCCATTGCTCGTCATATACCCTGAATTTCCTGGTTGACTATCAAGATATTTACTTGCCTATATAAAGTTCTGCGTTGCTACAAATACAGTTGATGCAAACTTTTATGTGTTGAAACCGAGAAATTCAAGTTTTGCAATCTTTTGAGCTCATATTATGGTTCTCTAGATAATGATGAGGGATTAGTACATTATAGCCTATCCTTCGTTGAGTCACTTTCCTTTTTCTGATGTTGTTAACTAATGTATCCTTGGAAAATTTTCTGTGTTTAGCTGCTGGCCCCTCTTCTCCTGCTGATCATTTACGGGAAGTTTTCTACAGAATGGGTTTAAGTGACAAGGTAAATTTTATAATTTCCTTTAAGGAGGCATCTTGTATGTTATCTATATGCCTGTGATGTTGATTGTCAAGTTTCTGGATCTGCAGGAAATCGTTGCATTATCTGGTGCACACACACTGGGGCGGTCTAGACCAGAACGTAGTGGGTGGGGCAAACCTGAGACCAAGTATACGGTATACTATCAACCTTTTCAGTCCACAAGTTATGAGACATGTATAATGTATCTGTAGAAAGTATATGCCCTTAGATACACCGTATTCAGTTGTGTTGTAATGAGCGTTGCTCATATATTCTGCTATGCCCACCCTAAGGCTTGCGACTGAAAATTTCATCTGCATCATTTTCTCAACAGAAAAGTGGACCAGGAGCACCTGGTGGACAATCGTGGACAGTGCAATGGTTGAAGTTTGACAACTCTTACTTCAAGGTCAGGAGTCACTCTCTTGTGTTTGCACAATAGAGGTGGGGGTAGGAATCAGCGTTGGGGGGTTGGGATTCTGTTTCTCATTTATATCTCTTGTTGCTATGTATAGGACATCAAAAGAAAGGATGAAGATCTATTGGTCTTGCCAACTGATGCTGTTCTTTTTGAGGATCCATCATTTAAGGTAAGGAGGTCTTACATTTATTGTTGACTTACTGTTACCATCTGACATTAAACTTCGAGAAATGACCAGGTCTATGCTGAAAAGTATGCTGAAGATCAGGAAGCATTCTTTAAAGATTATGCTGAAGCCCATGCCAAGCTCAGCAACCTTGGAGCCAAATTTGATCCACCAGAGGTCTGTGTTCTTATTTATTTTTTCTGATTCTTGAAATAAAGACTAGATACACTTATGTTGTGTTCATTTCTAGTCCAAAAAATAACTAGGCCGTAGATTGGATTACCTAATAAGAGCTTCATCTGCGTCTGGTCACCAGGGTATTGTGATTGATGCTGGGTCTTCGAAAGCTTAATGAGAAGTTTTGTAGCAGCCAAGCACTCATCAGGAAAGGTTGCAATCTTGCAATACTTATCAATTTGTTGTCTTTGATTCTGGTTATAGTTGTAGAATTTACTGAAGCTCGGATAGAAGAAATTATAAATGGGCATATTCACTGCTTTTCCCTCGTTTGCTGCAGGGGTAAAAGCAAATGTCATGTTTTCTTGTGTTGTGGTCTTTTTGTAATATAAGAAGCTATTTTCGAAACCTGTGGTCTCGTTTGTAGAATTTGGGTAGTCTTGAATGAAGCATAGAGGAATAAAATTCGGCTGTGTGCTTATTGGAGTTGTAGCTGTCAGAGGTTCGGAATCAGAAGATTTGGGTTTAGTCCAATAGGTGAAAGCCCAGATAAGCAACTTTAGACAAACTCATTTTCTGAATATTGATACTGTGATGCTCATTGCCGTTTTGGGCATATTGGACATCCCTCCTTGGAAACTTTGTTGTAGGAAACTTTTTTTTTTGCGGCTTCTCTAAAATTTCTTTGCAATGTACGGCTGTGCAGCCAGTCTTTCCTTGATATAATGAAGACAATTGCTTAAAAAGATGGGTATTGTACAGTAATTTCTAAATAGTTGATATTTGGGATTTGTGAAGTAATCAAATGTGTAAAGGACTAGGGAAACAATTGGATGAATGAGTTGTCAAAAAAGTTTTATTATTCTTTCTTACCCAGTCATTTGACCAGTAAATTATTGGCGCCCTCTTTTTTTGACCAATCAGGAAGGTGAAGAATGAAGATAAGTAGGGAGGGGAAATAGGATATTATGTTTCTTTTGACATTTTAATTCCACCTTCGTCTATAGGTTAAGTCGGTGGTGGGAAAGCAAAATCGTTTTGGCAACCCAAATTAATGAAATTATTGTCAAGTGTCAACTACTTTAATTTGATTTTGATTTTTCTTAAAAAAAAATTAATCATAGTCATTAGTCTATTCCATGAAAATGGTTGAACTGCCTCTACGTCTTTAATTATTATTATTACTCCCATCCGTACATGTGAATGACTTTTGTTAGTTGTTTGTTGAGAGGTATATTTTCCAATGGAAATATACTGGTCTCTGGAATATTTTTTTTTTATTTACTTAAATCTATACCTTTCGGTATCTAGTTTTTTCTTTAAGAGAAAAAAAAAACTTTAGGTTGTTAAAGAAATTTAATTGGCTGCAAGGAGATTCTAAGCTAATCAGATTTCTCATTGTGGCTTGAGAATATTCAAAACGTTTTTCACCATCTGAAACATTTTCACTTCCTCCCGTTTCTTGTCCTCATTTTTTTTACTCACTTATTCACTTTCCCACTTTTTGATGGACTAACTTTTTTTTTGTCTTTCAGGCATTCACTTTTTTTTTAGTTTGATTTTTAAAAAAAATTCTCAATTTGATCTCTCATAATTTATTTTGTCATCAATTTTAGTCTCTCTATATAGTTCTTTATCAAATTAATTACATAATAATGTTAATTAAAGATGGAACACTATTAACTTAAAAGAATGACACCTTATCACATAAACATATGAATAATTTTTTTCTTGGAAAATAGTAATCACCTTCGATTTATTTGTCAATCTTCTAATTATTAGTGTCTTTTCTATGTTGGTTTTCTACTTTTAAGGACATAGATTAGACATCTCAAATATAATGATTTACAGTGTGTCATATTATGCTTCATGATATAATTAAGGTTTTATATTTTCTTAAAAAGAAAATTTTTAAAAAAAAATCAAAACAAATAAAATTTATATAACCAAAATGAAAATTGACCCAAGTTTCTAGTATCAAAATAAAAATAGCTAGGGTTTTGACCTATATATGTTGCGATGCTAGACTAGTCTTATTTAGTTGTGTTAATTTGGCATATGGGAAGGCAACATAGAAGTTAACACTTCAATCCATGTATTGAAACCTGCGAATAAGCTTACATGCATTCACCTAAACTTTTGAATATCAATAGAAAATGTGTGTGTATTTAATTTATAATGGGTTATTATTGGAGTGCAATTTCGCTAACTCCTAGAGATCTAGATGTTGTGGCTCTTAGGTATATACTACATAGGAATTTCTCGAAAAGTGTCCAACTCCGAGACAGATTGCTTGGTCATAGTACAGAAAATGACCTTATATATATTTGCATGTGAACCCAAATAATTTATACGTTACATACATAAGTATGTATATAAATATATAGCTTTATTTTTTTATATCACCAGAGCAGAAAGTGAAAGGTCAGAAACATCAGAGTTTGGCACCCATATCGGAAGCAAATAGGTTCTTGTGTTAATTATCAGTACTCTCGTAGATGCATCACGTTTGGGAAGCTTTTAACTCTGTGAATGATGAAAGATTCTCTCTTTCACCTTATTTCCTTCAGCTTTCTAGTTCTGATAAAAGCATATATAGTGCAAAGCTCTTTCATTTTTTACCCCCTCTCTTTTTCTTTCTACCACTCACGCTCATGTCCCCATTATCTCTTTTCATTACAAAACCCTTCCAATTTGTAACATATATTTTTGTTATTATAAATAACTAAATATCATATTTTGTTTCGATTAAAACTCAATAGTTAAAAATTACCTATGTCATCTTCTCGTATCATCTATGCCACATCACCTGGTCTATTTTATTAAAATAAAAAAAAAATACATGTCAATGTCAAATGATAATTATAGTAATATATGTGAATATTTTATAACAAACTTAATTTATCTTTTTTTTTTTGCGTATAAATATAATTTTTTCAAGCAAAAAAAAAAAATCATGTTTCTTAAAAACTTCACCGTAAAGTATGCTGGAGGATGCAAACCATTCTTTATTTGCTCACATCTTAGTATTCTAGTGCTTTTTTGGGTTCATTATTGAAAAATATATACTCTGGGTATGGGGTTAGTTGGGTATGCTCTTGTTTTATGCAATTGACTCTGCTCATTCTTAGTTGGTTAAAGGGTCAATTTAGTCCTAAATGTATGCCCTAATGTTCATTTTGATCCATTATGTTTCACAATGTTCAAATTGGTCCTAAATGTTCGCAAAATGTTTCATTTTGGTCCCAACTATTGAATATGGATTGTTTCAAGTTCAAACATGAAGAGTTTAGAACTACGTATTGTTCTCGAAGAGTGCTTTCTCAATTTAGTTGGGGCCGTCAACAAATAACGTCAAATCGGTCCTAAAAGTAGACCTTTCATTTTATGGTCAAACAAGCAAAGTTGATTATATTCCTCTCGTTTCAAATTCGAATGCCACGAATTCAGAACTACGAGTTCCTCTTAACAAGTACTTTGAAATTGAAATGAGAGAAGAGAGAAATATGACCAAATTCAACAGTTTGGGACCAAAATGACACATTTTACCAATATTTTGGACCAAAATGAATCATTTTGCCAACATTTAGGACCAATTTAAATATTTTAAAACATAATGGACCATAATGAACCTTTGACCTTCATAATTTCCTACTTATTACTCTTCTTGCAAATGGTCAAGCAAGTAGTCTAATTGCTCTTAACAAAATAATAGTAATTAACTATTTATAATAACAAATATAGCACATATAATGTGAGATTTTGATTAATATATAGTAGATTAATGATTTAGTCTCTACAAGATGATAATTTTTTAATTTAATCCTTAAAAAAAATTATATGATTTAGTTCTGAAATATGTAATTGCAATCAATTTAGTCGTTTTGTTAAAGATATTTAATTTTTATAATTTAAATTAAAATAAAAAATAATAATTTTAAATATGTTAATGTACATGCATATTAGTTGGTTTAATTGACCAGCCAAAATTAACTAGCTAATAGATATCGAAATATTTGTTGTTTTAAATAGGTTTGATATCCATCAAAGTTGCCAAAATTAATTTTTCAACCCCTCCCTCATTTTTTTTTTTTTACCTGAAACATAATTCATTCAAAAGCAAGGCAAAACTAAGCACAGTTCAAACAAAAACACAGTAAAATAATCAAATCTCTCCCTAGCATCAACAATAAAATTAGAAAGAACATCAACCGAAGAAGGTGGGGGGATTTGCAACCCATCCAAGATGACCCATCTTCATGTCAGACAAATTGGCAAGACAATCAGCTGCCAAGTTAACGGATCTAGTGATCCAACTAAAGTTACAACCATCTAAAAAATTGGAGACAAAAAATAAAAAAAACCAGACTAGATCCAGAAACGCCTCCGCCATAAAACTCGCTGCAGAAAACACACTTACATTAGCAGAGAGCACACATATCTGGGAAGGAAAACCGCCGAAAACCACCTAAACTTAAAAACCACCGCTGTAGAAGACACACAAAAAAGAACGCCGCATATAACCCTAATATGAAATAGGGTGAAATCTCACATGAAAGAGAGAGATGATCCCTCATAAAGAGGGATTTGAGAAAGAACTCGACTCTTATGAGAAAGATTTTTTGGTAGCTAGGGTTTCTATCAAGGAACCCCTCCCTCACTTGATAGAACATTAATCTATGTAAAAGACTATTTGAATCCAAAATTTTGTGTTTATATATATATATATATATATAGCATAAGATCTGATTTAGTATAAAAACTTTAAGTAATAATTATTGATGGGTAAACTTGTTAATTACAAGAAAAGAAATAATGATTAACTTATTCATCACATATCTATTGGTACGATCCTTGATCGTATTTAGTATTTGACATGCGATTATGCGAAATCTAAGTTCATGAATGTAGTACAGAAATATTATCCTCAAGAGTGCACACACTTTATTTTGAAATAATGAGTTAATAAAAAAGCTTCAATATTGGTATATATGATATGATTGCTCACCCTATCGACACAATAATGTTCAAAAAAGATGGAAAATTTCCCCTTTGTCTTCATGATCAGGTGAAAAAAGCAAACCCCATATCTATATTTTTCTAAGAAAAAAACGATGTGAAAAAAAGAGTCATGATATGATTAATTAACTACAATAATATTAATGGCAATAAATAATAATCTCAGAATCCATAAATTGTCGGTTCATTAATACTTTTCAACCATTTGGTACAGTGATGTTCCTCATCTTTCTAGATTAATGCGAAAGTTAAGTTGAACAGAAAATTGAAGGAGTTTTAAAATAGAGAATCAGGTTTAGATTTGATTATATTAATTTGAGTGATGTTTTGAGTTTAATTGATTTTAATTCGAATACTGTTTGGATGATTTGTTGTAAATGGAAATTTTCCAATTAGCTTAAAAATTATAATTAATTTTTTAACTATAAATTCTTGTAAATTAATATAAATCTTATATCTTTTTAATATTTAATATCATTAAATCATATTAATCATACCTTAATTAGTTGGATCTATATAACAAGTTACATCTGATAATAGAAAGTGACACGATTTTTTTCTTGGATGATGGAACCTTTCATAAATTATGATAATTTGATTCCCATTTATTATATTATTATTTATTAGTGATTGGTGTCTGGTGATTCTCTCTTAGTGGAGAGTGCTCTATGATCAATTTTCTAAGGTATTATATTATTCATTCTTCAACTGTTCAGTGAGAATTCCTTTCAGAAAAGTTGTTCTATGAGAATTATATTTTTGTATCTAAAAAAGTAAGTGATCAAGCTATATTTAATTTCCAGAAGAGTTCAGATTATTTTTAATTAAAGAAAGATATATTTTAATTTTTTAAAGATTGAATGATTTTATTTTATTTTTAAATTATTATAATTAATTTAATATTTCAAAATTACAAATTTTTAATATCATTTTTTATTTCCTTTTAATACTAATGATAAACTAATATAATATTCTTTTTTTTTTGGCCAACATAAACTAATATAATATCACATAAAGCTTGAAACTAATAATTTTTCCAATTGAGTTATTAAATTATAAATAAATATTCGGTATGACGATGATCACATTAAAAGTATATCATTATTGAGAAACTAATTTAACAATAAAATATTAATAAATTAAATTGAGAATTACATTTTTAACTAAAATATAAGTTTTTCTTTCATGAATAAATATATATATTTTAAACTATATATATTATTTTCATCATTAAACTATATATCTTAATTTTCTAAAAATCGAGTTGTTAACACAATATTTTTTTATTAAGGACCAAATTATTAATTTACTAACAAAGATAAAATAACTTTACAATATAAACACTTTATCATTTTGTTGTGATTTGTACGTTGTCGAGATTGAAGAAGAAATTTAAAAATGAAAATGATAGGAGAAAGAGAAGAATCTAAAAAGGGAGCCAAACATTTGACATTTGCATTTTGATGAGAAAACATCAAAGAGGAGAAAGACAAGACATAGTGCATGTGGCATAGACATACGACATATATAATTTTTTTTTTTTTTATCTTGTTGTATAATTCGAATTCTATATATCTTTTAAGTATGAAAATTTTTATGGGTCGCCTCCACTATTTTCGTTTTGGGTTGTCATTGTTTTGTTTTGCAGGTGCAGTCCTCTTTTTTCATTAGTCCAAATGCTCATTCTCTCTCTACTGCCTTCGGGTCGTGATTCTATCGTCTTGGGGTCATGCGTTTTTCTCGGGCTTCGGGTCGTGTTCCTCGCTTATCTTTTTTCTTCAATCAACTCAGATCTCAATCCCCTTATGGATTTTTTTGTCAAATCTGATTCTTCGCAAAGTTTACGACATCTTTGGTGTGAAGTTGATGTCTCTCATCGTTTGATCATGTTTTCGGACTCTATTAGCAAGTATGGTGGAAGTTGAAGACATCTACAGTTGGCATAGTGATTTTTTTTCTTGATAAATAGTAAATATGATAGTAAATTGTTTGTTGGCTACACATTTTGTGACGATTTAATTTTTATCCTCATGATTTGTTCCTTATTATAGGATTAGTTCTTTATCAAGATATCTTTCGCATAAGACTTATTTAGTTATTTATGCGCAATCGCCCAATAGTTCAACAAGGTTTACTTTTTATGCTTTTTCTATTGTTTCAGTTTTGAAATTTCTTAGCATTGTAAGTTTCGTTTGACTTTTATCTAATATATTTTTCTTGTTTATAAAAAAATTATTTTATGACTAATAATTAATTATTAAAAAGGATTAATTTTTACTAAATTACATTGTAGTGGTTGGCATGTTATACTCTATGTAAGAGGACTTAAGTTTAATTCTTAAAGTCGACATTGTTATAGGGACTTTAAAATTTAAACTGTTTGTTTTCTGAGTTAAATAATAAGATTAATTTTTGTCTAAATCGTTATGCGGAATCGTGGGAGAAACCCATAATTTAGCAAAAAAAAAAGATTAATCTTTATTATCAGTTCTAAATACTTGATTAAAATAAAAGTGGCATCGGCCGGCATGCTAATTGTATGGTAGTTTCCAGTTTTCTATTTTTATGATATTGGGACACTAAAAGAATGCTTCATTTTCTGAGCTTCAAGAGGGGGCAATATGGAAATTAATGCCAATTGGATTCTGTTTCCAATAGCGTTAGGTTGTTGAAACTTGAATGTTGACTATTAGGAGGCGTTTAGTATATGAATTAGAAAAATAGTCATGGGATTATGAGCTTCGGATTAGAGCAATCCTGCGTTTGGTACACGGATTGGAAAATTAATCCCGGAAATATTATATTCTCATGAATGACATAATTTCCTAAAATAGTTATTTTTTAATCCCACCCTAGGGGGTGAGATTAGTCTAATCTCATGGCATGAGATTATTTTTTCCATCCAAAATGACTTTATTACCCCTAATTAATTTCTCTTAATTAATTATTTCTCTACAAACCCTTGTCACTTTTCATCTTTGTCATTCAAATATACTCTACAATCCCATATGACATGGAAAATTAGTCTCAAAATTAGGAAGTTTGTATGAAGCATCCAATTTAAATATACTTGAACTTGCATCTTGCTTCGAACATGAGAAAGAGGTGGCAGAGAGAAGAATGAAAGTGTCTGATGAGTTAAAATTTTAATAATGATATAATTATTTCTTTATGATATAGTATTTTTCTCATGAATTGTTTTGAAGAATTTCTACATTTGATAAACTAGTAGTTGATAATAAAAAGTCAATGTCATATTTGTAAAAGTATTAAACATTCCCAGGAATATCAAAGTTGAACCAAACACAAGATTGTAACATTCCTGGGAATATTGCAAAATAATCCTAAGATTATTTTAACTCATCCAAACATAAATTTTTATAATCCTGAGAATCTTATTTTTGAGAATTCCCAGGAATAAAAAAATAATCCGTGTAACAAACGCCCCGGAACCAACCAACCCAAGTATATATCGTAAAGAATTTGAATTTCATCCTTAATTTACACATATCTTTCAATTGATTAATTAATTATAAATAACTTTTGAAACTTTAATTGAAATATATGACTTTTTTTATATATGGTTCGAATTTGAACTTTCGAACTTGGGAAGCATTTTTCTTCTCTTCTGGATCCCACCAACAAAAGTACTCTATCAATTCAAGATGTTCGCTTACAATTTCTAGGAAATTTCATTGCATTTTTCTTAATTAATGATTTGAGTGAATTAAGGTCGTAGATTTTAGAGATGCTAACTCAAAATTTAAATTTTAAATTTCCTTTAATTAAAATAAAACCAAGAGAAATTAATTTAATTTAGCTTTCTTTTTTCCCACTATACTCGAATTTCAAAGACGTTGCTCGAAATTTTGCATTATTGAAGAAAACAAGTGTGTTAATTATTTTTCTTAGTTTGTTTCATGTTGGAGGAGCAAGGGAAGCACGTGTCATACATGCATGCAGAGAGGTAAAGGTCAAAACTTGGGCTCCACTCAAATAATAAAACCATTACACCTGATCGGGCTGATCTGCTATCAAATTTATCTTTTAAAATAAACTATAAAAATATTTATTCATTAGTTTATAAATTATTTAATCATATAATAAGTTTAAAACATTCACTTTTTAACTGACATATTACTTATTTAAAATTTTATATGAATATAATAATAAATGTTTAAGTGATTATAAATATTTCATTTTTTAA
>QANZ01036527.1:205066-216049 GCA_003254925.1 Chamaecrista fasciculata | reverse complement strand
GTTGATTTAATTAAGATTAAATATATATTTTATGTATATTTTTAATATACAATTGATAAAAATAATAATAGATATATATTTATTACAATTAAAAAAATATTTAGTAGTATAAAATATAAATATGTATAGTAAAAAATTATTATTATTATTATTATTATTATTATTATTATTTTAAAATGAGGGTACCCCGGGCCGGGCCGGGTCTAGAGAGACTAGACCCGGACCCGGCCCGGCCCGAACAGCCTCGGGTCTGGCCGGGCCAGAGTTGTACACCCTTAGATAAAGTTGTAAGTTTGAATTTCACTATCAATATAAAATCTTATTGGCAGGCGATCTGGAATTGTAAGTACCTCTGTAAGCATTTATAAAACTTGAAGTCATGCCATGACCTTCGTGAGCTCCCCAACTCATTTAAACTTTTGATTTAGACGAAGAGCATAAGAGTTTTAACATTTTTTGTTAATTTGAATGTTTATCTTATTTTTTTTGTGTAAGCGTCATGATTGTGAAAACATAATTTTAAGTCTTAAATTATGCAATTTTATTTGACATGATTTCAATAATGTGTAATTTTATGATCGAGTTAAATTTTAATAGATAAAAATCCGATTTATTTAATTTTATGATTTAACTCAGCGATTTTAATATGTACATGTTTGTTCTCTTTGCTAAAACTCAGATGAATTATGAGGCTTGATATGGGGTTTTGCGAATTGTTTGGAATCATGACTTGAGGTTGAGGAAGGTTTAGCTTGAAAATGATTCTAGAATGGTCATTTATCAATATGATTTTAAATCTAATGGTTAACACTCTTAAGGAGATAATGGGTAGTTGGACGGTGAAGCTTTCTCGTATTTATAGAGAGAACCCAACTTACAAATTGGCTTGGTGCCTTGCAACTTGCAACTAAAAGAATTTATTTAAATAATAAAATAGCAAAAAAAAAATTAAATTAAATAGGCTACTTTTGTTGTGGGGTTTACGCTGAAAAGCACCATATATGAGATTGATTGATTAGGTGATTTAGGTAAGATGAGAGTTGAAACTCCTTCTAACTACAATTAGAAGCATTTTGTTCATTGACTTACATTCTTATTTATTTATTTATTTATTGTTTGATTATTCAAATAGAAGTACCTAAGACATTTGGTGTTCATTACGTGTATATGACTAGCTATATATATATATATCACTTTGTCTTGTTGTGTCGTGTGTGTAATATGTGAGAGATCTAGAAGGGACCAAGCTAAGGCTTTGCCTAAATGACCATAGTTTATTTAACATTAACAACAACATTATTAGCAACTTATAATTATAATTATCGCCACCACAGAGAAAGTGAGATTTTGCTTTCCAGCATGGTCCTCTCTCTGCCTTCATCATTAAACGGTGACGTTTGTGGGCCATCTCATTTCCCCCTTTGGGGCCCAATAATCAATTGCCAAGTGGCTTGTCAGACTCCTTTCTCAATATTTTTCTTTCAAATCAACATCTATTTTAGGGCATTAATTAAATAAAACAAAATTTAGTATTTAATATTTAAATATATATTGAGTCAAACAATAATTAATCATTGCTTGAATTATAAAATAAATAAATAAAGACATTACAAAAAAGTTAACGTAAAATGTTCATTTTTTTAAAATATTTTAGTCTTATATTTTTGCAAAAAAAAAATCTATGTTCCATATTACTTTTGATATCATATTTTTTTAAAAAATTGTTTTATTGATAGTTCCACAATATTGAACCTTTTGTAAATATTTAAGACTGATTCTGCAACATAATCAAACAATATGAGACCAATTATGCAATCGACTGAAATATATGAGACCAAAAGTACAACAAAAAAGATACGAAATCAAATTCAGACGTGAGTAAAAAGATATGAGACTAAAAGTGTAACAAAAAAAGATATGTAACCAAATTAAAAACTAAGTAAAAAAATATAAGACCAAATTTATACTTTAACCTTACAAAAATCCTATAATTTGATGACCAAAATGAAATTTTAACCTATTTTTTTTCCAAGACAGCCATTATAATTTGAGTAACTCATTTATGCCTAAACTTCACATTCATATATTTCATTTATATAAATAAGAAAAGAATAAGGATTTGAATAAATAAATAATATTTAAAGGTGTGTCTGTGACTCAAGAAGCAAAAAGATAGAAGGTGTTTGTGGGAGCAATGATGATCTGTTGTGCCCACTGAAACCAAACATTTTTCCGTTTTGGTTTCTCAGTTAATGTGATTAGTTCACCAACCAACATGCACGCCATACTTTCTTTATATAGCATTACAATCGTACATCTCAATTTCCCCATNAAACAAACCCAGGGTTTGGTATTCTTGAGAAAACGAAGGGAAAAAGGAACATTTGGTAGCTATGGTTTCTGATTCAGAGGGAAAGAAGAAGTTAGAAGAAAGAAGAAGGAAGTGGAAATGGGTTTGGTATTCTTGAAGAAAGAAAAGGGAAGAAGATTTGAAGAAGGAGAGGATGTTACTGGTTTTTTTTTTTGGTTTGGGAGTAAAATTTCGCATTTGATTTGTGAAATATGTTAGTTGGAATTTTTGATTCATATTTGCACTAAAATCTTGATAGAAATTGGATTTATGAACTCCATATCTGCCGACGCCGACAAGCCATGAACCGTGTTCTTCGGAAACTTTTTGAGGCTTTGAATCGGCTTATTTGATTTTGTTTTTGATGAATGAGTTCATGGATTTTCATTTCGCATCCTGGGGATCATTTTTGTGACAAGAAATTTGTGAAAACTCCATTTGATTCAAGTATGGAACTTGGTTATGTTTTCGAAACTATCACGATCTTGATCGTTTTCATTTTGGATGCCTTTCGAAAATTTGAGACCATAGATCTCTTCCTCTCGTTGACACGATCCTTATCAGCGTTTTGGTTGTTGAAAACGACGCCGACAATGGAATTATCCGACGTGTGCGATCGATGGGTCGTTTGGGTGGGAGTCTGGTGGAGAGGAAGAAGATGAAAGCCTTTTAGCGCATATTATATTTTTGGTCCATCCTATTTTATGAAATTTTTAGCTTGGTCCCTGTTAAATAAAAAAGTGGGTAAGCAAGACCTTAAGGAAGGATCTTCTATAAGTTGTTCAGAGGTGGCTGGATTTGTTTTTTTTTTTGTTTGAGTAAAATTGATAAAAAATTTAATTTGTTTATTTTTCTTACGCTTTGATCTTGTTATAATACGAAAAGGACTTAAGTGTAGAAAAGAAATCTTGTTGGGGAGTGAACTATAATTTAAGTTGCAAGAGAAACTAAACTTAATGGTGAAATTTCATTTACTACTATGAAACTTTTTATTTTTTTTTGTGTTAAAGTCCTTCTCTCATTAAATAGGGAGTCAAACGGATAAAGTTTAATAATTAGGGTCTTAAAATAATATTTTAGCCAAAATTTCTGTTAAATTTTGAATGGAAATGTAACTCAGGACCCTTTTTGTTAACGAAGCAAACTATATGTCTCCTATTTGACACTTTTTAAACCACCGGACCTTATCTGAAAATGGGGCTAAACCAACCCTTTATGTAATTTACCCATACATTAAATATAGCATAGGATACCAAACATGCATTTATTATTATATGATTTTTTTTTTTAATTTTTCTTTCCAAATTATGCTCCCAAGAAAATACCAAGGGGTACGACAAAAACTGTATAAAAATAAAATACTCCTTCCTTCATGTCTCATGATTTGAAAATGTGCAGAGAGAGTGGGAGCCCACTTCATGTAGGGGCAAATTCGTCATTTCCACTAGGGACTATGACCACGTGGAAGCAGAACGAATTTCGAAGAAAAGAAAGAGAGGAAACCTACTATTTGTTCCCTACTTTTTTACTGAGTCAACGATTTGGTCCCTCATTTATTAAAATGGACTACTCAATCCCTCATTTATCATAATCGTGAACTATTCAGTCTCTCATTTATCATAATTGTGAACTATTTAGTCCCTCATTTATCATAATCGTCAACTATCAAACGTTAAATGCTTACATGACATAGTTAAATGTCACTTTGACATCCTAATCACCTAAACCAACCGAAGTGGATCAACAAACACAATTAAATTGGCCTAAAATTGAGTTAGACCCAAATATTTGTATTACACTTGAAGCTTCCATTAGACATAAATTATTGAATTATTCCTAAATCTCAAAGTATAGGTGGTTCCAAATAGTTAAATATGTGACATTTAACTTGTTACATGTACACTTAATGACCATGTTATCAGTTGGTAATAGAGATAGACTACAGGGACTAACGAGTTGACATTTCTAGTTTTTGAGGGACCAAATAGTCTATTTCAAAAATACATGAACCAAATAGTTAAAATTGTGAAAAATGAAGGACCAAATAGTAGATTTCCTAAAAAAAATAAAAAAAAAGAAGGTGGTAGAGAAATTGAAAGAGAAAGAGAAAAAGAAAGGGGTGAGATTTGAGAAATGAGAAGAATGGTAATAATAATGACGAATATGAAAGGAAGGGTCCGTTTCCAATGGCGGGTTCCACGAGCTTTCTGCTGCTTCTTCTGCAAACCCTTCTGTCTGTGACTCTGAATTCTAAAACCCCTCTAACAACGAAATAAACCCAACAAGAAGAAGAAACCAACAAACAACAAAATATACATTCAGATCCCCAACATCACCAATCTCCATGCCTATTTCTACTATTTTTTATTACATAACATCCTCTCCACCCCCTTGAAATCAGATATGAAATCTAATTTCGCATCTCCTCTTCCAGATTCCTCACTGATTCGGCAACGATTTTTCCCCTTCTCTAGCCTCATCTTCCATGGAGGGTCATCAATGATCATCATCGTTTAACCTCATCGATCTCACCGGTCTGATTTCTCCTATTTCTTTCACTCATTTTCCATAATTAACATGGAAAATTAGAAATGCTCAGCAAGGCCCTGTGAAGTGAAGCAGAAGCATGCATTCATATGGTGTCCATCATTCTTCTTCGTTCTGCGTGTACTGTTTCTTTCCGTTATTTCCCACTGCTTATCTGTTTCAGAAGATCGTTTATTTCGTTTGAAGGGATTATTATTAGTGTTGTTGGATGTGGTTTCGTTCACGATGCTGCTTCGTTTGCCTCTGCATTTGTACGGGCAGGCATGGACGACACCATGAGCGACGACGGTGAAGCTTTCTTCTTCGAACGACGCCGTCGTTTTAGGTTTTCTCGGTGGTTGTGGTGGTTGATTCTTCTGACATGGGCTGTGGAGCCTCCAAAGTGGATGACTTGCCGTTGGTGACACTTTGCAGAGAGAGGAAGGATTTCCTCAAAGCCGCATCGGAACAACGATACGCTCTCGCTGCAGCTCACGTCGCTTATTTTCAGTCGCTTAAGGAAATCGGAGGCGCTCTTCGCAAATTCGTCGACGAAGAGATTGTAATTGGAACAACCGGCTCTTCGTCTCCTAGCTCTCCTGTTCTCACATTGCCCTCTGATGAAGGTAAAGGTAAGAAACCTAAATTCAAAGGGAAGAACAGAGATTCGTCTTCTTCCACTTCGATTTCGCATAGAGCTTACGACGATTCTCCTGAGCAAGAAGAGATCGAGGGTTCTCATTTGCATATGTCATCTGGCTCTGATTCTGATTCTGACTTGGATTCCTCTTCGGGTCACATTCACATTGAGGATGATAGCCACATTCACATGGAGGATAATGATAGCCATGTTCATATTGAGGAAAGCCCCGAACGCGATGAAGGAGGAGGAGGACCTTCTTATGCTTATGCTTATCCTCCTCCACAAGATTGGACTCACACTGGGGTAAATACCTACGCATACTACATGAAGAAGTCTGTGTCTCGTGGAAAATCCATGGTGTATGAAGAGCCTGAGAGAAACGTAGTAGCAAGTGGGCATTGGCCTGATCCGTCTTATGGGTACCAAGGTGTATACGGGAATGCTGGTTTCTTTGGTTTCCCGATGGGTCCGCCGCCGGGAGGGGATTATCCTTACAGCCATCAGGCAGGTCCGTCTTTGCCAGCTCCTCCGCCGGCACCGCCTTCCCCACCGAAAGTTTCTTCTTGGGATTTCCTCAACGTTTTTGATACTTACGATAATGGCTACCCGAGTTACTACCCCCAGAACAGATACGGGTTTGGTTCAACCACAAGTAGTCCTGATTCAAAGGAAGTGAGAGAGAGGGAAGGAATTCCAGAGCTGGAAGATGAAACAGAGCAAGAAGTGGTAAAGGATGTACTTAAAGAGAAGAAGAAAGTGAAGGAGGATAGAGAACAAGTAAGAGATAGAGATTTAGGTGAAGGCACTTCAAAGGCAGTGCCTTTGCAAAGCAGTAGTGAGGGAAGTTCCAAGACAATACCATTCAATGGCAGTGATAGTTCATTGTCAGCTCATGAAAGAGAGATTAAGAGCAATGCTGATAGTGATACAATTGTTTCTAAGAGCTCTCCAGGAGAGAATGTGAGGAAAAAAGGGGTGAGTTTTGAGGTGGATGAAGTGCCTGCGACAGCCGGGGATGGTGAGTCTTCCAAGCTGAGTAGTATAACCACATTGTCAGCTCATGGCACAAGGGATCTTCGAGAGGTCGTTGAAGAAATCAAAGAAGAATTTGAGACAGCTTCTGGTTATGGAAAAGAGGTTGCATTGCTGCTCGAGGTTGGCAAACCACCGTATCGGTCTAGAGGTGCTGCATTTAAAGGTACGGGCATTATTTATGTTTTTTTCCCCTGTTTTCTTGTAAACTTATTAATCTCTTGTTTGGGAAAGTTATAGCTATTAGATTATAAACTTGCACTGTGATGACTAGGTGATAGACATTGGTTTTATGTGTTGACTGTTGGCTTATATTAAACCACCGTATCCTGGGATTAGATAGCAGTGATTACAAGCTATCTAATTTATTTTAAGGAGCAAGTTTTCTGTAAACCAGTGTTCTGTTAAAAATTCCCTGGTTAGCAGATTTGTGACTTGGTAAGCACGAGTTCTACAGAATGATATATTTATTATGCTGAGTGATACTATCTAGATTGGATAAGAAGTGTGATTTAACACTCTATATATTCAGTTCTTGATTTTCCTTTCGTAATAACCACTCTTTTTTGTTTCTTTAACACTCACGATCTAGATAGTATTGAATACTGCAGTCTACAATACCATATTGTATGGTAAATTATTTAACAAGTTGAATAGTTAGAATGTGAATATTTTTTCACTGGCACCCCCTTTGCCAAAAATAAAAAAGTTTATAATAGTCCCTTAGCTTAGCCTCCCAAGAGTTTTTCCCCTGGCCTCCATGGGGTCATTTGTTGTTGTTGTTGTTGTTGTTGTTGTTGTTGTTGTTGTTTTTAATTGTTTTGATTTCTGATGCTTCACTCAAGCAATTGAATTTTGAGTTTGAAACATCTACTGCAACAATGGTGTAACATGTCGTAACAGATAATGTCTTGTGTGGTTTTTTGCAGTTATCTTTTCTAGGATTTTGTATATGGTGGCACCTTCCAAATTACCTTCACATCCTCCATCTACGCCATCGATACAATTGTCTTCTAGAACAATGAAATTAGCAAAATCATACTGTGAGGAACCTGGGAAAGATTTTAAGACAGCGCCTGGAAACCTTTCCTCTACATTGGAGGAACTATATGCATGGGAAAAGAAATTGTATAAGGAAGTCAAGGTATGATTTAATGTTGGATATATTCAAGAGCTTTGATTCTTTTGATGTTGATCTGAATTGTTTGCTTTTAAATCTAATGTGTGAGGACTAGGAACGGGAGGTTCTAAAATATTGCATATGATACAGTTGCCTCTTCATACTTGGTTGTTATTTGAAAAAAAAACAACTTGATCTAAATCAATGTAAAGATGATGATGTCGTACATGCTTATGCATTCATGTTTTTGTGTTTGTCTTAGGATGAGGAGAGATTACGGGTTGATTATGAAAAACAGTGCAAGAGATTGAAAATATTGGATGATCGAGGAGCTGAATCCAGCAAAATTGATGCCACTGAGGCCTCAATCAGAAAGCTGCATACAAAAATTAATATTTGTATCAGAACTGTTGATGCTATATCAAACAGGATACAGAAATTGAGGGATGAAGAGTTGCAGCCACAACTTTCAGAGTTGATTCAGGGGTATCAAATTACTTTTCTTATTGACCATGATAATGTTTTATCTATCATCGCTTGATAATTCTTTCTGATTCTACTAATAAAGAAGACTTTCAAAGATAAATTTTTGTAGCCTGATGAGACCCTAGGGACTTTAGTGAATACTACTTCTAAGGATAGCTAGAAGAGAGAAGCCCAGCCACTTAAGTATTCTATCGAGCATCCTATATTACCCAAGTCCTTATCATAGCATTGACCCTAGAAAGCCGAGGTTCTTACAGTTATACTCTGACACATCATCTGGTCTTCCGTCAGGTCAGAACCCTTTGTTGGTCAAAAACCTTTGCAGTTAGCCTTTCCGTTCAATCAACAACCTGGCTTTGATACCGTATGATGAAACTCGAGTGACTTGAGGGAACCTTTTCAACAGTTAGCCATTGAAGGGTAAGAACTAAGCCACTCAAATACTCCACATCCCATACTACTCAATGTGAGACTTAAGTATCATATACTACCCAAGTCCCCACGTAGCCATGTCTTGCTTTAAGGATTAGACTGAATTGAGTAATAATGGTTTTTAAATCTTCTAGAGCCACCACAGTTTTAAGTTTCACATCATAATTGGCCTTGATTTCATTTTGTGGTGCAAAAGTTTTGATCGAAGCTTATTATTTAAATGTTATGAGTTATTAAGCTTTTAACTTTTCATAATTCATGTTGCTGTCTTGCTGACCTCAAATACTTAGGATTTATGTCTTCTACTTGCTATTATCATGTATAATTTGATCAGAATTTGACTTTATAATTGTCTCTTGTCAACTGGGAAGTACAGGTGTTGTATACTGCATTGACATTTTGATTGTCATCCTTTATGATTGGAGGTTGCAAAAGTTTTAGTTCTTTTTTTTTTTCTTTGGTTTAAACACGTGCATTAGATTCATATCCCCTTTTTCTTGGGTTGATTTTCAGCTTGGTTTAATTTCTTTCCTTGATCTTATTTCTTATTTTATAAATTTATGCTCGTTTCTACTTCCCTATATGATTATTGGTCCATTTGTTCACAGGTTGATAAGAATGTGGAAGTTCATGCTCAAATGCCACCAGAAACAGTTCCAAGCAATCATGGAGAGTAAGACTCGGTCTCTTAAGATGAACACAGCGTTGCAAAGAGATTCGGGTTTGAAGGCTACCCTAGAACTTGAGATGGAGCTTCTAAATTGGTCATGTCAGTTCAACAATTGGATTAAGACTCAAAAATCCTACGTTGAAAATTTGAATGAGTGGCTCATGAGGTGCCTTCTCCGTGAACCTGAAGAAACTGCAGATGGTGTTGTCCCTTTCTCTCCAAGCCGAATAGGAGCTCCTCCAGTTTTCATAATTTGCAATGACTGGTATCAAGCAATGGCTAGAATTTCAGAAAGAGGTGTGGCAGATGCTATGCATGAGTTTGCTCAGAAACTACACGAGCTATGGGAAAGACAAGATGAGGAGCAACGCCAGAGAATCAAAGCTGAGTATCTCACGAAAGACTTTGAGAAGCGGCTTAGAACGTTGCGCATGGATATGGGAGGATCTGAACATGAGCATGAAAAACACAAGACTACACTGTCAAAATCTCCCTCTGATAGTGGTGTTTCACCACTAGATGATCTGAAGGTTGATCTTGATTCTATAAGGCAGAGATTGCATGAAGAGAGGGTGAGACATAAAGAAGCCATTAAGCTGGTTCACAACGCGGCTTCTAATAGTTTAGTAGCAGGTTTGGTTCCTATTTTCAAGACACTAGAGAGTTTTTCTTCGGAGGTGGTAATGGCTCACGAACAAGTCAGACTCGAGAATGCTGGAAACACATAGGAAAGATGGGTATTTGGTGAGTTTAGAGAGAAGAGGGGATGATTCAAAAGGAAATTTTAGACATAGTGATCACAAGTTTTGCAGGTAGATGATGTTTATTCGTGTAGGAAGGCAAGGCACCTGTTGAAGTGAAAAAATAGACCTTGCAGTTTTTGGGGTGCCTGATCTGATAATCTTGAATTTAGCCTATGTAACACCCATTCCATAGTTAGGTAAGAGAACTTGTACAGAAAAATTCATTTATTTATTGGTTGATTGGTTGTAGGTGAGGTTGTGTATATGATGATGATGTTGTTGTTCTTGCAATGCTGCGTAGGAAGTAGGATCTCCAATCTCCTAGTAAGGTGACAGAGCCAGAGATGTTAATGTTATGTTAGAAAGTTTATAAACATTATTGACCTTCTTCAATATATGCTCCTTTCACATTGTCATTGCCATCACAATTCACAAGGTATTTCCTTTCCTTAATTCATTTTGCAGTTTTTGGTATACAAAAAGTCATTATTGAAGAAGTTGAGAAAGTGTTATATCTGAAAATACTGAAAATCTTTAGTATACTTTTTAGGGTAAAATACTGAAAATTTCTCGCAACTTTAGTCACTATACATATATATTTTAAAAACTTTAAAAATGGATAATTTTTTTTTTGAATTTTATATTTTGTGTAATAATCTCCTTTCAATTCATTAAGGTTTTCATAAAAAAAGAAAAACAAGTTTCTTTACAATCCTTTAATTATTCTTATATTTTCGAATTTTTTTTGGCCAACTTATATCTTGGATTGATTTAACTAAAAATTAGTTATTGTTGTTAATTATTTTTAGCACATAGATTAATAAAATTTTGATTTGTTTCAATGAAAATTTTAAACTAAAATAATTGTATTTCAATAGATTATTTATCACTTTTCAAGAATATGAACTTTTATTGTATTTTAGTTTTTTGTTTTGGGTCAATATGCTAATGTACTTCAGATTCCTGTCTTTACGCCTGGAC
>QANZ01036527.1:192820-205033 GCA_003254925.1 Chamaecrista fasciculata | reverse complement strand
AAATATATATATATGATAATTGTTAAATAGATAATTGGATTAGGCTATTTACAATTATATTCCTATTTATAATATTAGGGGAATTATAAATTAAATAATATTCCTAAGAGTTAGGAAATTATTGATTTATTAAATTCACTAATATTAGGCTTAAATAGGATGAGGTTGGCGCCTCATTTTACCAAGGAATTTAATTAATAAAAATGTTTTATTAATTAAAGTCATGGCTTGAAATTTGAAATTCAAATAAGATTTGATCTAGATTTCAAATGGATGAATTAAATATATTAAAGTAATATTTTAATTCATGACTTATAGGGCAAGTCGAAAAATCCTAGTCCAATTGGATTTAAAATATTAATGTAATATTTTAATTCAATAAACTAGAGTTTGAGATTTGGTAAGATTGACTTAAAGATATTAGGGTAAATTCCACTTTGGTACCCTGTTCTATGGACCAATTCCACTTTGGTACCCTGTTCTTTCAAAAGTGACACTTTGGTACCCTGTTCTTTCAAAAATGTCATTTTGGTACCGTATTCTTTCAAAAGTGACATTTTGGTACCTTGTTCTTTGGACCAAGTGACACTTTGGTACCTTGTTCTTTCACTATTTGTTACTTTTTTCGGGTACCAAAGTGGAATTTACCCTAATGTCACTTTTGAAAGAACAGGGTACCAAAATGACATTTTTGAAAGAACAGGGTACCAAAGTGTCACTTTTGAAAGAACAGGGTACCAAAGTGGAATTGGTTCATAGAACAGGGTACCAAAGTGGAATTTACCCAAGATATTATGGTAATTCTTTAAATCAATATTGTTGGAAAATAAATTAGTTATAACNTTCACTTTGTTGTTCTATTCTTTCACGATTTGTTACCTTGCTTTGTCTTTTTTAAGGTACCAAAGTGTTAAAGGTGCAAAAAATATGGTATCAAAATGTCACTTTTGATAGAACAGTGTATCAAAATGTTAACATTCAAAGAACAAGGTACCAAAGTGTCACTTTTGAAAGAACATAGTACCAAAGTGAAATTGGTCCATAGAACAAGATACAAAGTGTAATTTAACCTAATTTTTAATCTAAATAAATCAAATAAAATTTAGGAAAAACCATTGTACGGGGCGCCCAAAAAGAGAAGAGGCGAAAACGGGAAGAGAGGAAACTAAAAGCAGCTTAAAATGCGTGACAAGACTTCTCCAATAACAGCCGGCCACGTCATACAGAAATCTCACGTGGGGCAAGTGCATTCGCTATAGCAACGATGAATATTATTCCCTCAGAATTCATTGAGATCCAAAATATCTCAAAGCGCCGTCACATGTCTCTTCCATGTTTGTCTCCTTCTTCTCTCTCTCAGACTACACACACTCGCGTTTCTTTCTTCCTTCCATTTCCCCTTAAAAGAGTAAAAGACTCATCAGTCAGCGATACTGAATCCACTACTTCGCATCTCTCTCTTAATTCCGGAAAGCAAATTCTTCTTCATTCGGCGGGCTATGGCAATGGCCGATAGGGTTTCGTTTTTCTTCCTCTTCGTCTTCGTTTTGTCTTTCATCGCGTCGTTGCCTGCTCAGATCTCCGCCGCCGATGATGCCGATGCCAAGGAATTCGTGCTCACTTTGGATCATTCTAACTTCTCCGACACCATAAAAAAACACGATTTCATCGTCGTCGAGTTCTACGCACCCTGGTATGGATCACTGCTGTTGCTTGATATCGTTTGTTTTACTGTTTGGTCTGTTAGGGTTCTGATCTGTTTCGTTTCTGTTGACTCTGTTCAAGATCTGACTTTCTTTCTCCATTGCATGTTTGGTTTGCTGAGTTTGTTTCATGCATTTGATTTGGTTTTTGTTCCCAATTTTATGAAATCCTTGCTAGATTTACTTTTGCAGCCAACTCATCGAATTTTGATTGGATGAATTGACTAAATCTTATTTTCCGCACCGATCAGGAGAAGTTGTCAATAATCCGTTTTAGATTTTATACTGCAGTAGTTGTATACTGCATACAAACACCAAATTTAGATAAATGTAATGCCCTACACTTTAAAAACAGTTTGATACTTCGATCACACTAATCAATCTTGGCCATCTAAACATTTTCACTATTCTTTTCTTCTTAACTTAGTTAACATTTTTCATTTTTTGCCTGTTTTTCTTTTTAGGTGTGGCCACTGTAAGAAGCTTGCTCCAGAGGTAATACTGATCTCCTTTTCGTTTGATGTCACTTCAAGTTAGATTATGCGGATGCTGATTTTCTTTCTTCTTTTATTTCTGCAGTACGAGAAAGCTGCTTCTGTCTTGAGCAGTCATGATCCTCCGGTTGTTTTGGCTAAAATTGATGCCAATGAAGAACAGAACAGAGAACTTGCTACAGAATATGATATTAAAGGGTTCCCAACCCTTAAAATTCTGAGAAATGGAGGAAAGAATATTCAAGAATACAAAGGTCCTCGAGAAGCAGATGGTATTGTTGAGTATTTAAAGAAACAAAGTGGTCCTGCAACCACTGAAATTAAGTCTTCCGATGATGCTAGTGCTTTTATTGGTGAAAATAAAGTTGTTATTGTAAGTGATGGACTATTCTGTTTGTTCTCTGCTTCTCTTTCAACTTAAGTTGACCTGTTAATGTGCTTCCCTTTGTATACAGATTGGGGTTTTCCCTAAATTTTCTGGGGAGGAGTTTGAAAACTTCTCAGCTTTGGCAGAGAAATTGCGGTCTGACTATGACTTTGGTCATACCTTGGATGCCAAACACCTTCCACGGGGAGAATCATCTGTTAATGGGCCTGTAGTTCGATTATTCAAACCTTTTGATGAACTTTTTGTTGATTTCCAGGTATTGTTGATTTGAGTTGATATGTTGTTCCAACAATGTGATGTGTTATTCTGTTTTAATTGGTAGCAAATAACTGGCATTCACATTTGATGATTTTAGGATTTCCATTTGGAAGCTCTAGAGAAGTTTGTTGAAGAGACCAGTACGCCTGTTGTGACTGTCTTCAACAGTGACCCAAACAATCACCCTTACGTTATCAAATTCTTTAACAGTCCTAACGCAAAGGTAAGCTTACTTGTGTTTTGTCAATAGGATGCTGGAGGATGCATCCAACAGCTCATATTGTTATAGCAATTTTTGTAGATCAGTGGTAAAATCATTTATTCCCTCTCCATCATTTTGCAAAATCATTGCAGTATGCACTATTATTTGAACTTCTTCATTACACACTCTATTCAAAGACTTTTTTTTAGTACTTGTTTGTCTTCCCTAATCCACTTTTTGTGTCCTGGTAATCTGACTTATGATTTTTGGAAGTGCAGGCAATGTTGTTTATCAACTTCACTGCTGAAAATGCTGATTCTCTCAAATCAAAATATCGTGAAGCTGCTGAGCAATACAAACAAGATGGAATTAGCTTTCTGGTGGGAGATGTTGAGGCTAGTCAAGGTGCCTTCCAGGTTGGTATCCAATTTTTGACATTATTTATTTGTTTGCTCTCTATCAATTTTTTGACACAGAGTTTGGTTGGTGGTGGCAGTATTTTGGACTTAAGGAAGACCAGGTGCCTCTAATTATCATCCAACATAATGATGGAAAGAAATTTTTGAAACCAAATTTGGAACCTGAGCACATTCCGGCTTGGTTGAAGGATTACAAGGTGATATTTATTTCTTGGGGTGCTTTTTTTTTTTTTTTTNTTTTTTTTTTTTTTTTCCTCCTTTTCTTCTCTAGCTGAGTAGTTTTCGTTTGTTATATTTAGCACTTCAATTACAGCCTTTTTTAATTAGTAACATTAATAACCCCTTTATTTGGAATTGTAATTTCAGGATGGTAACATTCAGCCATATAAGAAGTCTGAACCTATTCCCGAGGTTAACAATGAGCCTGTTAAAGTGGTTGTTGCTGACACTCTTCAGGATATTGTATTCAACTCAGGGAAAAATGGTATACTTTATTGCTTCTCACTTCTTTTTAATGATCTGATGGATTTCAGCATTTGATTTTCTCTAATCAAGTACCATGCTACCAAATTAACTTGTCTCTGAAAGAGCATTAAGGTTCAATAGGGATGAATAAATTGTACATCTAGAGGCATCTATTTATATTTCAATTTCTTGTATGTCAACTTTGTTTTAGCCGGGCCATGCACTTTCAGGTTTAATTATTTGTTATATGCATCTGTGGTCCATTTGGTAAAGCCTCCCTCACCCTGTAGTCCTGTACCCAACAAGAAAAATTAAACTCTCACAGAAGTGCCGTTTTGAGACTTTTAATGATAATAATAATAATGATAATAATAATTATAATAATAATAATAAACACTGTTTGGTAATTTTGGGGTAAAGCCCAAGCCAAAGAGGCGCAGATTCCTTAAAGCCCACAAAATTTTGTTTTTGTACATTCTTAAACTGCCTCTAGTTTGTCCATTAATCATGCTCCCAAATTACCAATACGTTTGTGGTTATATATTGCATTATTGAATTCTCACTCATTATACTTTTAGTACATTAATTATTGAATCTCCTCAATCATGGAGATAAATTGTAACAAAATTTCTTCTCTGCAGTTCTGTTAGAGTTTTATGCTCCTTGGTGTGGACATTGCAAAAAGCTGGCTCCAATTTTAGATGAAGTTGCAATCTCGCTTCAAAATGATGCTGATGTTGTTATTGCAAAACTGGTATGATGATATATACACCCTTGTCAAGCTTAAATAATAGTGCCATTATATATCTTGACTTTTTAGGAAAAAGAAATTGACCCATCTTTACTAACTACCAAGGTCAATAACGTTTGTATATACCCCTTAAAATGTAATAAAACAGTTGCATTTGGTACTAGGAGGTAATGTTTTGAAGTTGTAATTATATACAAGTACTAGGAGGTAAAATTTAAATTTCTCCTCGTTTTTATCATCATTTTGGAACAAATTGGTGCAAACAGCTTAACAATAAGCTACTCTAAATGTGATTGTACCAAATAACAAGAAAACAATGATGATGATTGTCTGAAAAGAAATGCATTTGGTATGAAATATTCATGTTATGCATTGTTTGCTAAAACTTTCATTTGTGTAACCCCAGGATGCAACTGCAAATGATATCCCAAGTGATCTCTTCGATGTCCAAGGCTATCCAACTTTGTACTTCAGGTCTGCCTCTGGAAAGATATCACTGTATGATGGCAATAGGACCAAGGAGGACATGATAGATTTCATTGAGAAGAACCGTGATAAGTCTGATAAATCTGATGATAAACCTGCTCCCCAAGAAGAACAAAAGAAAGATGAGCAAGCAAAAGATGAGCTTTAAACAGGTAAAAAAATTATTAGTATCGAACTTTCACATGTTTTGCTCTGAGAATTGATGTTTGATGAAACATTTGCCCATTCATAATTTGATGTAATTGTTTTCCTTCCTTTGCAGGATAGCGGCTGTTTTGGTCGGAGGTTATAGAGACAGTCAGTTACATTGTTGGGTCTTGAAGTCTTTGTAGTTCGGAATTAAAGCATATGCTAGTCAATCCTAGTGCCAATCTCCCTTTGCCTACCGTGTACTAGTTTTTCAGTGATATCTTTTTATGCTTTCGTGAATAAATGGGAGTTTTTTGGTATGGATAGTAGTACCTCCGGTTAGCTTAGTTTAATCTATGTAAAATTTATGGCTGCTGTAATTTTGACGCCAGTTTAATTACTAATTTAGTAGATTTCTTTTGATCATCGGAGTTTGCTGGAGCAGGATTCCTCTCCAGAATAGAATTTTAGTTATTAATTGGATGTCTAAAACCTAATTACGTACGATCATGCTTGTTTGGACTATATTTATATAGTCCTTGTTCCATCTTGGGGAGATAGCTAAAGATGCATAATATACTTCTCATCTATCGCAGTGCATCTCAGGTACTTTGAACCAAATAAAGCACAACATATGATAAGCTAAAACGAAACATGAACGAGTAATTATGAGCTTTATATTTCATTCTTCCGATGAAAAGAAATTAACTTCCGACCGAGAACTATTTTCTCTCTTTTTCTTATTTCAATATCTTTTCTTTTCATCTCTTAGTTGTTAATTATCTCTATTTTATTATCGAGATTAAGAATTTGAAGAAAAGAAAATATAAAACATATCCTTAATCTTCAATGGAGTGAAATAGAAGACTACTAGTATCTTTTTCATATTAATATATTCTCCAAAGTTCTCTGATTTAGAGTATCTTAAACTTTTTAAAGAAATAAATATACAATTTGAATCCAAAAAAATACACAAGCTGGCAGTGGTTTTATCAGGATTATCTTGCTCTAAGAAGGACTCAAGAACTGCATCATCATCTTCAAAAAGGAAACTATAGAAAAAATTTGTTTCAGGACACAAGCTTTTTTGTTCGTTGGATATATAATTAATGGAACCAAACTGTTATATATATATATATATATATTAGTTTCTTATATGATATATTATTTTACGTAACAAATTAGTTGAAAATGAATGTTTCGGAAAGGAAATCCAATTGACCATCTTTTAAATATTTTTTACGTGGCTAAAACGAGGGATTGCAATAGGAGATGCTTTTTATAGAACATTACAAAACATAAAAGGAATGTAGATACAAGGCATGAACTACTGGCCAAAACATATATATCATATGCATAATATGTAAACGGTCTTTACTATCAATATTCCACGCCATATAATTACATATATACATTTGTACTGCCTTTTCCCCGTTGCTTTTCATCCCTGCCACCAAATAAAACAAGAGGAAACCTACTATTTGGTCCCTCCTTTTTCACACTTTTAACTATTTGGTCCCTGCATTTTTTAAATAGACTATTTGGTCCATAAAAAATTAGAAATGTCAACTCATTAGTCTATGTAACCTATCTCTATTACCAACACTGATAACCCGGTCATTAAGTGCACATGTAACACGTTAAATGTCACATATTTAACTATTTCAAACCACCTAGGGTTTGAGACTTGAGAATAATTCAATAATTTATACCTTATGGAAGCTTAATGTGTAATAGAAATATTTGGGTCCGACTCAATTTTAGGCTGATTTTATTGTATTTGTTGGTCCGGTTCGATTGATTTAGATGATTAGGATGCTAAAGTGGCATTTAATGGTGTCAGGTAAGCAGTTAACGTCTGATAGTTGATAATTATGATAAATGAGAGACTAAATAGTTGACATTTCTAATTTTTGAGGGACCAAATAGTCTATTTAAAAAATGCAAGGACCAAATAGTTAAAAGTGTGAAAAAGGAAGGACCAAATAGTAAGTTCCCTCATAAAACAATTATATATATAAAAATTAGTATAAGAGCCGTGCTGTGCACGGAGTTTTCCTTCTCAATTCATATACTTGGAAATCCATATTTGTCCGAGGGGGTTTTGTGTTCTTATATTAATAAGAAACTATAGAAGTATTTGATAGAATAAATGAAATCAAACATTTAAGAGAAGCAAGCAAAGCCAACAGCAACAAGAAAAAGAATGAAAACAAGAAAATAACAGGTGATAACAGAAATTTGAATATATATATATATATATATAGAGGCTCTAATAACCGTTTCCGTTAGGAACAGGATAAGGATTGTTAGGTTGTTGTGGTTGTTGGGAAGCAAAGTAGAAAGGCCCCACAGAATGGAGTTTGATTTTGTTGTTCAGTATGCGGAAAGAAGAAAGGCGAGCACCACTCATCCCAAAGTTAATATCTGTTGGAATTTTACACTCATCCAAAGGTGAGCTATCAAGGAAGGCCTTGCATTCACTAATCTTCTTATTCACCTTAGCTCCAACTTGTGCAATCGCCAATGTGGCCAAGAAATAGCCTTTGCTATCTGTTACATCACTCAATACTGATACTGGACCTGTTTCATACCCTTTATCATCCACACCCACACATGCAATTCGTGCCACCGCTCCTGTAAATTAGTTATGTTAGTTAGTTAGTTAGTTAGTTACACATTCAATTTCTCGTCACCATGACCCAAATCTTATTAAGTTCATAAACATCATAGGTTAAGGCTTAATTTTGGTAAAGGCTTCAATTCGGTTCCATAAGCTTGAGATCAATGGTGGTACGTTTTCAGAAGTTATATAGGACCCAAATTGCAACAAGAAAAATTATGGGACCAAATTAAGACCTTTGTCAAAGTTATGGGACCAAATTGAAACCTTTACCAAATTTATGGGACCAAAAGTGCACTTTAACCAACATCATAAATATGTATATACCTTGAATCGGGTAGGTGATAGACTTGGATTTACATAACACGATTCCTTGGACTCCAATAATGGTGGAGAGTAGTTCATCTACTGCCTCTGGTGATGATTTTGGTACTTTATAGCTGGATGACTCTTGTGGTTTTGTGGGATGTTGTTGGTAATCTGATTCTGGGTTTTTGGGAGGTTGCTGGTAATCTGATTCTGGTTTTTTGGGATTCTCCGAATAGGTATAGGAGGGTGTTGTACCGTATCCATAATCGGCTGCAGAGGCAATGGCTACAAATGTCAACAGAAGCATAGAAGCTGCGAACAAAGATCGTGTGAAGGCCATTTCTACAGATGTTGAATGCTGAATCAATGGTTTGGTGAGTGGTGAGGTACCAATGCAGGCTAGTATGGCTATTTATAGTTGTTGATCACATTCGATTATCATTTGCATCATGAAACCCACTAAGGTACTTGGTTGCACGTTATAGATCTGCTTGTCATATAATTCATCGTCAATCCACAGACCATGTAAACGCATATATGGGCTTGTAAGCAATACCACGTCTTCATTTTTCAGATAAACAACTAGATACTTGATTAATTGAATCCTATAATTATAGCCTCCATCTTATTTTGTTTACTTTCAAGAAAAATATTAAATATGTGAGAAGCTGTGAGTGAGCTAAGTTCATTAATGTTTAATTTATTAAAGAATATAGCTTCCTACTCAGGCAAAAAAAAAAAAATTTAATTAGACAAAAGTACTCTTGACAAAAAGAAAAAAAAAATTGAGTGTACAATTGACTTAAAAAAATTTTGGAAGTATAATTGAAACTTACCTTACACTTTAAGTACCAAAAACACTTATGCTTAATTAAAATTTGTTATTTCTTTTTTGCATAAGTAGGAAGCTATATTCCTTTGGATCATCTTAGAACATAGAAAATTAATGGATTTGAGTTTTTCTTCTATCAATAATTTGTTTTTCTATACACATTATGCTAATTGACATCTTTAGACTAATTCTTGTAAAGATAGTGAACATAATTTTGCTTACACCAACAAAACATTTTCTATGCATATATTCGTAGCTGATGACAACTATATATAGTATTCAAAGTGTTCAACCTTTACTAACAAAAACAAAAAATTATAGGCATTTTTTTGGGATTTGGCCCCGTGATTTGTACCAAAAATAAAAATATACGCATAACCCAATTTAAATCTGCAACATCATTCTTAAAGTACACTTAACTATATATTGTCTTTATTAATCCTTTATTCTTCTCTCCTTCTAGACCTTGAACAAAACAGCCCCAGAGGAATTCATGAAAATTAGGAGGAAAAATGTCATTGGAATATCAACAAAATATTATTTATTTTTATTTAAAAAAACAAAAAAAATAATAAAATAATTGTTCCTAAATATTTTTTAGTATAAATCACAACTTTAGACCATTTTTATAAGGGGTGACCATAGATTGAATTGGATTGAGTATAATTTAAGTTTTTTTTTTATCCATTCATCCAGACCCAACTCAACATGCAACTAAATATAAAAATATTTAGAAAATTCAAAAATAAAAAATATATGTGCACGTCCAAGAGTTGGTTCGGTTTCTAAAACTTTGACCATGTAACTAATATATGAGTACTCAACCCACACTTGGATTAAGTTGAATTTTGTGAATTTGAATGTCAATCCAACTCGTTTCTCATCATTAACTTTTATATATATTAACATAATTTAATGTTACAATTGAGTGATTGACGTGAGAAAAAATGTAGAGACATCTGAATTTTGATATAAAATTCGAGAACTCCAAGAAAAGTTTGCCTCTTTGTTTTTTAATAGGATAACAGTTATTATTACGTGAGTACATGGTTATTTTTGTTTCAGTGTGCAACATTTGCTTGAGAGAAATAACAAGAATGTTCAGTAATGACTGGTCAAATCTAATTAATAGAATCTGAACCACACAACGTAACGACGGGAATTTCGAAATGTTTATTTTTAAGAGTTCATGATTCATGAAGACGATGAAAGGATGGAAACGTTCGTCGATTAATATTGCTGCTCTCAAGTTAGCTACCCAACTTTAATTTTCAGACATGCAAGCTAGTAAAATCTATATATTTATAGTTCATTAAGTTTTTATTTGCGACAGATATATAGACTGATATATATAGAAAAGCACAGATTCTATCTGTCCTTATAATACAAGGTTTAGTTTATAAAAAAAAAGAAAAGCACAGTTATACGTCCTTTTATATATATATATATATATTTTTATTAAAATCAATCTTATTCAAGATACTATAATTTTTATTAAATATGAATTTTTATAATAAAAAATTAAATTTATCACATTGTGAACTTTTTCACTAGATGAAACTTTGTATGATTAATTGTTAGCAGCTCTATTATACTTATTTTTAGACCAAATTATCTCATTTTATCAGTCACTAAATTCACTTTATTACCCTTTTTATTATAGTTTTGTTGGTTGCTTCTTCTTTCTCTAATTTTGCCTGATTTCAAGTCCTATGGACATAGGACAAATCCCCTTTTTACTTGCCTATTTCAGTATGCTATGGGCATAGGACTAATTCCCTTTTTTTTACTGCAGTAACTTCTTAATCTGAATTTTCTTTTCTTTTAGGGACCAATCTGTTGCTGCCACTTGTGCACCCCTTCTCAAGTAAAATATCTGATTCATTTATTGGAGAGCATGTGTCAAACATGTGCCAAGGGTTCCTTATAGGAAAGGGATGCATATAAAAGGAAAAGTTTTGGATTAGAGGGGCTCGTTTTAGAGGAGAACCCACCCTTCATTCTTCTTCTTTCTTCAGATTTGCTAGCTTTTCTTTCTTCTCTTAGCTTTATTTTTGTTTTAGTTATGCAGATTAGAGGCTAGGGTTTGGAGAATATCATGTTTTGAGACTATGTTTTGAGCTTAATGCAATCTTACTTTCTTTTGAGTTTTGATTCTCTCTGTTTTAATTTTTGATTATCTTGGATGGATGATATTAGAGGGCGCCCTTAATTGTGTTTCAATCTTGGTTAATCTTGTCATCTAGGCTCAAATCTTTGTTTGATGTTTAGAAAAGTGACACATGCTTTGTTAGTAGAATAGCTTCATTTCTATTTTCAAAAGTATGAGAAGGAATCTCTAGTTTAGCTACAACCACTAAAACCTAGTTAAATTAGGCTTAGTTTATCTCTTGCTTTAATTGTTCTTGAACTTGAGAGTCGATTGCTTAAGAGTTTGAGATAAATGAAGGTAGGTCGGTTCCAACTTCTGATTTTTGTGAGATATTGATGGAATCTGATTTTCTATCAAGCTAAGCAAACTCAAGGTTATAAGATGTTTTGTCAATGATTAACATGAGAGACTCCATTTCAATGTACAACCCGGCTAGATGTTTTTATTGTTGATTTTCCTTACACTACAAGAAAACAGGTGATTTGTGACGGAAAAATCCGTCACAAAATGTGGAAATTCCGTTACAAATCACGTTTGTGACGGAATCTGTAACGGAAAATTTCCGTCACAAAACATGGCGTCGCTAATCTAATTTGTAGCGGACTTCATATTCCGTCACAATTTGTGACGGAATTTGTGACGGAATATATCCGTCTCAAGTTGTGACGGACATTCCGTCACAAATTCTGTCACAATTTTGTGACGGGCCATGTTCTGTCTCAAATTTGCCACACCCATATTTGTGACAGAGTAATTTCCGTTACAAATTCCGTCACAAATTTGTCAAAATTTTGTAATATTCTTCTCGTATTTATTACTTTCTCAAGTTTTGATATAAATTTTTATTACTGATTAATTTTTACTAATTATATATTTTGTAATTCTATTATATATATTAAACTTTGCAACACAATTAATCTTCAATAACAATTTTATATATCATTCAACAAATTCAAAGTACACATAAGAAGAATCAAGAATATAGTTTTGGAATTGTTTTGC
>QANZ01036527.1:176666-189793 GCA_003254925.1 Chamaecrista fasciculata | reverse complement strand
TATACTATATTATATGGCTCCACCCCTTATGGTTGGTCAAAAATAGTGAATTAAAAAATTAAAAAAAAAATCACCACTCTCTCTCCCCACTTCTTTGAAAAAATAAATGAATTAAAAAAATGCAAAAAATAATTAAAAATTAAAAAATGTCACCACTCTCTCCCTCTCCACTCACTCTCCCATATGAGGTAATTTCAAATTGGTCCTAAATATTTTATTTATTTTAGATGAGTCTTACATATTTGTATAATTTCTCAAATTGGTCACAAACTTACTCTTTTATCAATATAAAAATTTAATATAATCTTCAACTTTAAATCAATTCAAACGTTACATGCATATTAACGGGCACGCCAAAAAACTAATAATGGGAGAGTGAGTGGACTATATATAGAGTAATTTATGTACATGAAATGTCATGTCCCCAGAGTAATTAATTAAGACGAAGAGGCAATTAATCAAGTGTATGAACTGTATATAGAGTAAACTAATAATTCAATCTTGATAAGATATTTGACATGACAACTCAGTCTTTAAAAGTTTAAAATACACAATTTAGTCCTTCAAAGATTCTAACAATATATTTTTTTAGTTTTTAAAAAAACTAAATAGTATACTTTTTACTTTTTACTCTATAAAAAGATTACAAAAATCAGAAAGTATACCCTTTGGATCTTTCAATGATTAAAATTGTGAATTAATATATATATTGTCAGGAATGCATGGAAAGTTGTAAGCAGGAGAATTGAAAGACATTCCAATGGATGTATGTTATGGTTGGTACGGTAGTTTTTCTATCCTTGTTTTGAAGAAAGAAAAACAAAGGCATCAGATCTTACGCTGACAATTGCAGTTATGTTTTTGAAAACCAAAACAAATTAAAAAAGGGAAAAAGAAAGGAACGAAGGGAATGGTGCATCAAATTAAAGTTGAATGAAAGGGATGGTGTTTTTTCGTTCTTTTGTTTTTTACATCATGTATATATGATAATTAAGCAGAGGAAAGCGAGAATTACCTGGTGGTGGTGTTGTTGTTGAAGTGAGAGAGGAGATTGGGAAGAAGTTGAAAAAGCATTATGGAGAACATGATGTTGATGATCAAGTAGACCAAGATATTTCAAAGCCTTGTCCCCAGAGTCCACACACGTCACTGATATTCATATATGGATTCGTTCGTTAATCCACACATATATACACCAAATCAAATCAACAATTAACATATAGGCGCATAGCAGTAATGAAGTAATTAATTAATTAAGTAGCTAGTTAAGAGTAATGAGTAGATATATATATATGTAGAGTACCTTTGCAAGAAGAAGAAACGAGAAGAAGCTTCTCGAGAAGCTTGCGATCGATGAGACTATCATCCACAGCCAAGACATGGAAATCATGGAGATCATCCTCTTCGTCCTGTAGCTTGGTGTTGTCGACCACACCTGATAATTCCACCTCCATTAATCTCCTTCTTCAACACTATATAATATAATAATGTATGTCGTCAATGAATTCTTGGATCTGTATATATGGTGTCTCCCTTACCCTTAGAGCTAGCTATGTATATATGAATGAAAGGCAGAGAGAGTAAGAGCTCTCTCTCTCTACAGTACCATTCTCGCTAGATTCTCTCTGCCGCCTTCTTTCAACTGCCACACAATTTACTTTCTCTCTCCTCTGGATAATACTACCAAACTTCTTTTATTTCATCCCTTTTCCTTTTATCATCATCATCATTCTTAAACTTAAATCCCCCACAAAATTACAAAATACAAGCGCCTTAGTTAATTTTGGATCATCTGGATAACATTCATTCTTAAACACTAGTGTTGTATATTGATGCATTTTACAACCACTACTCGTCTAGCTTGACCTACACTAGCTAGCAATACTAATTAGTAAATAAAAAAATATCTCCTATTATACATATTGTTTATATATATCATTAATGTCGTCAATGCGCATGTGGTGGTGGTACCCTCTTATTTTTCCCTTCTCTCATTCATGCTTCTACTATTATCTTCTGCCCGGATGCATAATTTCTTTAATAACCCATTCATAATTAAGTTATTTACAAACCCACTATTTGTTCCCATTTTAATCAATAGCGTCAAAGTAGAATAATATTTCTGATGCTGCAGTTAAAATATTAATTCAACCTCACACACTTGTACGTATTGAAAAAAAATTTACATCAATAATCTCTGCATTTTAGAAGGATTAGTCTCTAATTGTCAGTTAAAAAAAATACTGTCTGATTCTTACTTAAAAGAAATAGGAGATCAGTATTAATTGTGTTTTGAGCCATTTGCTAATTTCTGAGAAAGAAGCAAAGAAGGAATTAGATGTGGTTATAATAATTTGTTATAATTCGGGTATGGCTATATCTATATATATTAATGAACCCAAAATTACGCAAACAACAATAAGAAAATCTTGATGAAATCTCAACGAATATATCACATTAAAGGGTGTGCTTACCTGAATTTGGACGCAATGTTGACAATAGCCACGACCTCATGACCCAACAAAAAGGGAAGTAAAGAAAATGAAATTCTAAATTTTTTTTTTTTGGCCTGAAATTCTAAATTTTGTTGTCACTACTCACTATTTTAAATTTAGATTATCAAATAAATTAAACTGAGACGAGTCGACAACTATAATTAAAAACACAGGAATTGAAAAAAAAAATATAATGTAATGAATTATGCATGTGTAGCCTTAGCTTGTTTGGGTAAACAAGTCACAGAACCCAAACACGATTATTAAGATTTTGATAACTGAAAAGGGAAGACTGAAAAAACAAAAGGGCCAAACAGAAATTATACAGAAAGAAAAAAACAGGTTGAAAGAGGGACCACAAATACACAAGAATGTCACGTAATAAGTAATACACCAAAATTCATCAAGATGAATAGTATAGAACTAGTGCTCGCTTAATAACAGTAAGGGGACAAGAAATGAATAAAGTTTAATTTGCAGTTGGGGACCAAAAAGGAGGACCCCACGAAGCAAATATTTGAAATCTTGGGTGGGTCCATGCAAATATAATCTTTTGTGGGGTCCCCTTACCCTTCTGCTCTTAGATCTCTTGTATTATATTTCGAATAATCTACTCTCATCCAACATGTCTAAACCACAAAACTTTCTCTTTTTCTCCTAACTTACAGATTCTTCCTTCAATTTTGAAAAATCACCTTCCTTTTTTTAAAAAAAATTATTTTAGCATCAGCCCCTATCATCTATAACTAATAATTAGAAATTAATTTTTAAAACATCAAAATTTATAGAAATTAATTTTATCTTTATCGATATATTTTTTTCTTAGTTCAAATTCAAGGTATCATGTTCAAAATCTTTCTCTGTGTATATATATATATAGACATATATATATATATATCACACTTGAGTGGGGGACCCAATTGTTGTCTGCCACGTGTTTTTCTTTCCATGTTTAGACCTAATCATACATCTGACAGTGGGGACAGTGTTCTAACGTGGTGGCACATGAACCGTCAGATCACATCACTATCATCTTCATACAATCATTTACCTGTTTTATTTTTTTGACCAAGTCATTTTTTCTTACCTGGTTTAATTTCACTGTTTTAACTTTGTGGTAATTAATTCTTTTACCTTCCTTTTTTCCTTTTGATTTTGTAGTGTTGTGTTGGGACAAATGAATCAGTGTGTTTCATGAAACACTGCATGCAACACGGCACACAGAATATTAATTAATGAAAGTGAAGAGGGGCAAAACAGGAAAATTTAAATGAGTGCTTGCTTTGATCGATTGTCATCAAAGTCAATCAACGTGCCATAGAATATGATATAATAATATTACTAATAAGTCTTTTAATACTACAAAAAAACTATAGATAAGAGTAAAAATTTCTTTTCCAACTAGCATGCATTACTCACATTGTTCCGGGGGTTCGAACCATGTAGGAATATATATATATATGAACTGCTTGGTTGATATTTAATTTAACTATATTTACTATTAATTAATACGCATTAGTAAGATCTCCAACCAACTCCAATATTTATAAGATTTAGTTCAGCCGTGGGGAAGACCTTCCACAATAAAATTTTGATGCTCAAGTCAGTATAATATAAAAGAGATCAAATAGATATTAGGGTTAAAATATATTTAAAGGAGAGTTATATTAGACTTTGAGAGATATTTGGGTAATTCCACTGACTTGGGGGTAAAGGGGTTGAATCGACCCAAAGGTAGTGGGGGTCGGTTAGACATACCTCATCACTAAATTATGAAAATAATTAAAGATGTTATATTGTTATCAATAACAAAAAATATTTTTATCATTTTTTTTTAAAGAACGGATTATGAAAAATATTAATTACTTCTTATAGTGAAGTTTATATATTAATTTTATATATGTGATATATCTCCTACATATCCAATAAACTTAAAAAAGACGACTAAGGTAAGTTATGAGACCCTTTCTACTTAATTGACTAATTTTTTTGGGATGATTCAAATATTTTCAATCGGTGTCAAGATATTTTTTTTACAGACTCCATTGTAATTGTATGACATAAGTAGTGACGTCGATCTTGTAAATTAGAAAATGAGTTCAAAGTCAATCTATATAATCGTTGGGATTGAAAATCATAATTAAATGTTAAATCAAAGGCTCGAGTCATATTAATTTTTTTTTTTTGGTGAATCGAGTCATATTAATTTGTTTCAACGTATATATAATTTTAAAACTTCATCAACCAATGCTTAAATTCATATCGTGCAACAAAATGCCGTTTTAATTAAATAATCATTTGTTTTTTCGGAGTGCCTGATAAAATGATTATAAGAGGAAAAGGGGAAGAAAGATCCGATGTCCAAATCACGTCTAATCTAATTTATCAACAAGCACAAAGCCAATATGAAGCCTGAAATGAAGACAGAAACAATAATTAAGTAATATGTACCCCATTCTAACTGAATTTTATTATTAGATCTATATATACTGCACGGGATTTTGGAATTTTTTTTTTAAGGTATCTTCCAGCCCGACAGGTTAAGGACTAATCCTTCGCGGATCGGTGCTCTATTTAAGGGTCGGTCGCTGGCCAATTGGTTGTTGCATACACAAGGCAGGATTCGAACCCCAGATTTTGCTTAAGCGACCTAGTGAGCTCGACCACTAGGCCAACAAAGCTTGTTTTGCGATTTTGGAATTTGAATTATCACTCAATGGTAATTAGTTAATTTTCTGGCCAAAAAAACCAACAAAAAAAAATTAGTTGATTCGTTGCTCATATTAACCTCTTTACTTACTTTAATTCTTTAATGATTGAACAAATTTATTATTTATATTCTTTATATATAATTATGATATTTTTCCAACTGTTTTCTTTAATTTCTTCAATCTCCACTTTTAGAATTAGAGGTCTTAGAAACGAAAATAATACTGAAAAAAATTTATAGTGTTTGTTTCCATTGTTTTTCATTCTCCATTTTATATTAAAAACATATGATTAAAAATATGTTTGGTATAATTTTTAAAATATGAAATTATATTATGCTAAATCTCAGAAAACCTCCCTAAACTAAATGTCATGTGCAAAAAGGTTCATAATATATATCTCGACCTTGACACATAAACCTTGTTTAAGAAAAATTAATATATTGAACTCTAAACTTCAATTCTTGTGAGCAAAATCTCATTCTGTCATGCATCTGACAACCAGAAAAGCAAATAGATTATGGCTTGTCAAAAATCATTTTACTGGTCAAATTACTCTATAGTACACTAATGATTAACAGTATTTAGGATAAGCAAGTTAACTCAAATTGTGGTAAAATAGTTGCAGATCATTCATATAGTTGATAATCTTTTATTTTTTTAATTGGTAGATGCATGATGGAATGGGGTTTTTCGAACACAAGTAGTTAAAGAAAAGGGTTTTATGTAAAAGTTAAAACAGGGAGTTATTATTATTTTTTTAACAATGACCTTTTATTCATGGAGGCTGGTTTTGTACAATATTAATTCATTAACCTTTTTTGGTTGTCCAAGGCATTCTCCAACTCGACGGGTCAAAAATTAATTATTCACAAATTTATGTTCCATTTAAGATCATTTAGTTACTGCATATACAACCAATTTAATAACCTTTTGAAAACAAAAACTATAATTGTAAGTTAATTTGTAACATATGTACGCATGTTTTCAGTATTTTGACTATTTTCATATCAATGTTATTATTTAATAATACTTGTATAAATTATATTTATTGTTAATTTAGCTCAAAAGTATACGTGAAAAGAAATTAGTTTTATAAAACTAACATATATTTTAAATACTAAAAATTTGAAAATTAAAAAAGTTTCTTATACCATGATACGAGTGGCAAGGCAGGGGATGACGTGGAAGCTACATCAGTTCAGGAGGATACGTTGAAGGTGACTAGGAAAGGGGAGCGTGTTAGGCAGCCTCCGGTGCGGAACAAGGATTATCTCATGGGATGACTACACCTATCACGCCAATCCCGAGAGAATGAAGCCGTTAGACAGCTGGCAGAGTTTGTTAGATTTGTTGCATGCTTTTCTTTATGCTTTATAACTGAATAATTGTATTAAGTCTAGGTAGCGAATTGTGTATTGACGATTGCGTCTTGGAGTTCGTCTCCCACTCGAAGTGGAGCTTCTTTGATGTAAACTTTCTCGTCTCTGCTTGGGAATTTGTTACTCATTCATCCATTTCCATTTCCTCTCTGTCTTTCCATTTCTTTACTCTGTTTCCTAGTTCTATCATTGGTGCTTTCATTGGTCCTTAATGGCTGACACTGTGACTGTGGCGGATGTGGTTGCGAATCTTTCGAAGTTCAAGGCTCTCGTGGATGCGCGTGATGCAGATACATCCAAGCGTATGGATCGTTTCGAAGTGATGCTTGCAGCCTTGGTGAAATCGGTCGATTCCTTGGTTACTCGTTCCGCGCCATCACAGGTTCCCATTTCGGTTTCGGACTCTGTTGCGCCGGGTTCTATGGTGGTTTCAGCTCCGATCGTTCCTCCGATGGTTCAGAATTCGACGGTTGCTCCGCAAAGGTCAGTTAAAATTGATTTTCCGAAGTTTGATGGTACTGAGCCTCTCCAGTGGCTGTTTCGTGCTGATCAGTTTTTTGATTACTATCATACGCCGGATGATCAACGGCTGAAAATTGCCGCCGTCAATATGGAGGGAGATGCTATTGCTTGGTATCAGTTGATGTGGAAGCATCAATTGCTTCCGACGTGGGATGCTTTGGCAAAGGCAGTCGTTATTGAATTTGGACCTTCTCGTTTCGATAGTCCGAGAGCACGTTTGTTCAAATTGGTTCAAACGACTACTGTGGCTGCTTATTACACTGATTTTCGTTTGTCGGCTACTCGTGTAGAAGGAGTTTCCGACGAAGGTATTTTGGAGTGTTTTATTAGCGGGCTTAAACCTACTCTGCGTCGAGATGTGTTGGCTCACTCTCCACCTACTTTGTTACGTGCTGCGGAGTTGGCACGGTTGTATGATGAGCCTGTTGTTTCAGTTCCGTTGGGTCCTCGTTCCTCGGGCGCTACGTTTCGCCCTTCGTTACCGGTGGCTTCGACGACTACCCCTGCTAAGACATTGGTTGTCGTACCTCGTTCCGGTTCATCGAGTGCTACTCCGGTCGCTAGTTCGGCGACATCGTCGACTCCGGTTACTACACCGACCACGGCTTTCAAGCGGTTTACAGCAGCCGAGTTACGTGCTAAGAGGGAAAAAGGTCTCTGTTATTATTGTGATGGTAAATACACTGCTAATCACAAATGTGCTCCGTCATTTTCTTTGCTGTTGGGACAGGACGAGTTTGCGGAGGTTTGTCTTCCACCATTAGATGGAAGTGATGATGCTCTGTTTCAGGATTCTGGTTCACCTACTGAGGTTATGTCGATGCATCGAGAAATTAGTCTCCACGCTCTGCATGGTGAGTTTCATCCGCGTACACTGCGGTTAACGGGTTTTTATAAGAAGGAAGGATTGAAAATTCTCGTCGATAATGGGAGCACTTTCAACTTCATTAAGGGCACAGTTGCGCGACGTCTTCGTTTACCGATGGTGTCGATATCTCTGTTTCGGGTTCTGACGGGTGGAGGTACATATTTGCAGTGTTCATCCCAGTGTAAGCAGGTGCCTCTATTGATACAAGGCATACAGTTTGTGATTGATTTCTATGTTTTAGAAGTTTCAGGGGTTGATTTAGTGTTTGGAGTCCAGTGGTTGGCCAATTTGGGTAATGTGATCACTAACTATAAGCATTTGACTATGTCATTTATTCATGAGGGGTCCAAGGTCCAATTACAGGGTAATTCTTCTGTGGATATTTCGGAATTACCTGGGAAAATTTTCCGAAAATTGGTGGATTCGGATTCAACTCATAGTCTTTATACTTTACAATGTGTTTCTGAACATGACACCATTATTGGGTCTGACATTCCTCAACAGTTGCGTACTGTGCTACAGACTTATGATAATGTTTTTAAGACTCCTACTCAGCTGCCTCCTCGTCGTTCGCATGACCATCGCATTGAGTTGGCGCCTGGTGCTTCGCCGGTTAATGTCCGACCGTATAGGTATCCGCATTTCCAGAAGTCAGAGATGGAGAAGTTGGTCGAGGAGATGCTACAGACCGGGGTCGTTCGGGACAGTTAGAGCGCATTTTCTTCACCAGTGTTATTGGTCAAGAAAAAGGATGGTAGTTGGCGTTTTTGTGTGGATTATCGGGCATTAAATGATATCACCATTAAAGATAAATTTCCTATTCCTACCATTGATGAGATTTTGGATGAATTACATGGGGCTAATGTTTTTTCGAAGTTGGATCTTCGGTCCGGTTACCATCAAATCCGGATGCATCCTGATGATATTCATAAGACGACATTTCGAACGCATCAAGGCCATTATGAATTTGTAGTGATGCCATTTGGTCTTACCAATGCCCCTTCGACATTTCAGGCTACTATGAATCGGTTGTTTAAACCATATTTGCGAGACTTTGTGGCAGTCTTTTTTGATGACATACTCATTTACAATGCTTCGTTGGATGACCATGTGAAACATTTGGCTCTAGTTTTACAACTACTGTCAGATAACACGTTTTTTGTCAAGCTTTCCAAGTGCTCTTTTGGACAATCCTCTGTTGATTATTTGGGCCATGTGGTCGATGCTTCGGGGGTCCATGTTGATCCACAGAAAATTTCCGCAATTTCCGAATGGCCGACGCTGACCACCGTCAAGCAGCTGCGCAGCTTCCTTGGCTTGACAGGGTATTACCGTCGTTTTATTAAAGATTATGCTCAAGTGGCATTTTCCTTGATCGAGCTTTTAAAGCGAAACCATTTCCAGTGGTCACAGGAAGCTCAGGATGCGTTTGAGGACCTTAAGCGACGTCTGGTGGAAGCCCCTGTTTTGGCGTTACCAGATTTTCAAAAGCCATTCATGGTCGAAACTGATGCTTCTAGCTATGGAGTGGGTGTTGTGTTGTCTCAATTGGGTCACCCAATTGCATTTTTTAGCAAGAAGCTTACTCAACGCCTGAGTTTGTCGTCGGCGTATGTTCGTGAGTTGTATGCAATTACCCAAGCGGTCATGAAGTGGCGGCATTATTTGCTTGGTCGGAAGTTCATTATTCAGACTGATCACAAGAGCTTGCGGGATTTAATGGATCAAGTAATTCAGACGCCTGACCAACAATTTTATTTGGCTAAATTGCTTGGTTTCCAGTACGAAATTGTGTATCGCCCCGACAAGCATAACTTGGTCGCCGATGCGCTATCACGTCAACTCCACGATGGGGAGGCTTCCCAGGCGGGTTCATTCTTTGCGATCACGGCGGCACACCATACTATTATGGACTTGTTACACTTGGCTAACACAGAGCACGACGAGTGTGTCCGCTTGCATGCTGCTGTTCGTGATGGTACAGCATCGCCGGAGTACTCTGTTCGTGATGGGTTATTATTATATAACGCTAAGTTGTTTGTTCCTGCGGATGATGAGTTGCGTTCGGCAATTTTGGAATATTATCACAGTTCCCCTGTCGGTGGACATGGTGGGTTGACGAAGACGTGGCAAGGGCTGAGTGAGACTTTCTTTTGGAATGGTATGAAGACATCAGCACAGGACTTCATTCGCAAATGTCTCGTTTGCCAACAGACTAAATATACTACTTCAAAGCCATTGGGTTTATTACAACCTTTACCCATTCCAACAGCTCCGTGGGCCGAAATAAGTCTTGATTTTATTACTCATTTGCCGCGTTCCCAAGGGTATACGGCCATCTTAGTTGTTGTTGACAGACTCACAAAGGGTGCCCATTTCATTGGTTTGAAGCCCAATTACACAGCCAGTACTGTTGCAGCCCAGTTTGTGGCCCATGTTGTCAAATTACATGGATTTCCTGCGCATGTGGTCTCTGATCGTGACCCAATCTTCTTCAGCGCGTTTTGGAAGGGCATCATGAAGCATAGTGGAACGGAGCTTCATTACAGCACGGCCTATCACCCGCAAACGGACGGTCAGACTGAAGTTGTTAATCGGTGTCTTGAGCAATATCTCCGGGCCTTTACTGTCGATCAGCCATCGCGTTGGTATGAGTTTTTACCGTTAGCTGAGTTCTGGTATAACTCGTCGTATCATTCTTCGGCAAAGATGACACCATATGAGGCCTTATATGGTTTCAATCCGCCCAAATTGCCGTCATATACTAGTGGAACTTCCACGGTTGCGGCCATTGAAGATTTGCTGACCAAGCGACAGGAGTTGCGTGCCCAGTTACGCCGGAATTTGGAAGTTGCTCAGGTGCGAATGAAGCGAGTCGCGGATGCTAAACGGCTTGATAAAGAGTTCAGTGTTGGCGATCTTGTTCTGGTGAAATTTCACCATTACCGGCAATCTTCGGTTGCGCATCGTCTCAATTACAAGTTGAGCAAAAGGTACTATGGTCCTTTTCCTATTGCTGCGCGAATTGGCAAGGTGGCGTATCGATTGACCTTACCCAATGATAGTCGTGTACATCCAGTGTTTCATGTGTCTTTATTGAAAGCTTTTCATGGTGACTTGCCTGTGGTTACTGACGTGCTTCCAGAGGACACCGCGTCTCCGCTATTGGAGCCGATTGCTATAGTTGACCGACGAATAGAGCAAGTTGATGGCAAGGAGGAACTACAGGTGTTAGTCGAATGGAAGGACAAGCCTCGTGAGGAAGCTTCGTGGGAAACTTGGAGTACGTTGGCCGAACTATATCCTGATTTTGACCTTGAGGACAAGGTCGTTTTCCGCGAGGAAGGTGATGATACGAGTGGCAAGGCAGGGGATGACGTGGAAGCTACATCAGTTCAGGAGGATACGTTGAAGGTGACTAGGAAAGGGGAGCGTGTTAGGCAGCCTCCGGTGTGGAACAAGGATTATCTCATGGGATGACTACACCTATCACGCCAATCCCGAGAGAATGAAGCCGTTAGACAGCTGGCAGAGTTTGTTAGATTTGTTGCATGCTTTTCTTTATGCTTTATAACTGAATAATTGTATTAAGTCTAGGTAGCGAATTGTGTATTGACGATTGCGTCTTGGAGTTCGTCTCCCACTCGAAGTGGAGCTTCTTTGATGTAAACTTTCTCGTCTCTGCTTGGGAATTTGTTACTCATTCATCCATTTCCATTTCCTCTCTGTCTTTCCATTTCTTTACTCTGTTTCCTAGTTCTATCATACCAACAGCAACCTAGCTAAAAATTCAATCGATCATCATTCAATGAAGAAAATAGAAATTTATTTTCAATGACTTTTTGAATCGGATGCTTCTTAATTATATGAAATGCAACTTAAAAAATCAATCATCATGAGGAAAATAGCCATTTACTTTCAATCACATTTTGAATTGGATGTTACTTATATGAAAGGCAACTTAACAATAATGTTTAGCACAATTGATAATTGAGTTTCTTAAAATATGTTGTATTTTATGTTCAAATGGATTCGTTTGCAGGGAAAAAAAATTAATAGAAGTGAAATTTACTTTGATAGTCTCTACGGATCGAGAGGATAATTAATTTTTGATTATCAATTGAGGATACTACTTAGTTCTTATAAAAAAAAAATATATATAAGCAACCTACAAATTCAACCATCATAAAAATTAGGAAATTATAATATAGCAGTTTTGAATCGAATGCTTCATAAGTAACTCATAGAATTTAATTTGTACATAAATAATATCCAAGACTTTCACATTCACGTGCACATGTAGAATTTGAATAACCTTCAACCCTGGATTCTTGGATTAGTTTCTCTCCTCCCCAAAGATCCTAATAAGATATATCTCATCATCGATAAATAATTCATACTTAATCATCAAGTCATCATATATATATATCTTATATTATATATGGCTTCACCCCTTTCTGGTCGTTCATGTTTAAAATTATAGTCTATGAAATTAAAAATAAAAGAAAATTTACTATTTGGTCTCTCTTTCTTTACTAAGTTAATAATTTAGTCCCTTATTTATTTTACATACATATTTACGTGCCCGTTAGGGCACGCAAAGCCCCTAGTATATGTATATATATGTGTGTATTTGTTAAACGTATGTTTCTAACCGGAGACACTACTTTATTCCATATGGTTGCCCGTGACTTGTAATTATATTACTTCCCTCTATTTCTAGCCACATCATCATGCACGAAAGTATATAACATTCCTAATTAAAGTTTTAAAGTTGTGAGATAAATTTTATCAAGTTTCAAATAATAAGTTGACAAAAAGAGCTCGAATTTTCAAAAAAAGAAGAGAAAATAAAATCAAGAGTGTTAAGTGATCAAAGTTAAAAGTTTAGAACTTTAATTATTTAAAGATTATGTCTGTCAATTTATTTAAAAATTTATAATATTTGTGTGTCAACTTTTAAAATTTATGGGTAAATCATCAAAGTTGAAAACTTAAAAAATTTATATGTCAATTTTAAAACTAAAAAATATTTTATGTTTCTTACCTAAAATTTAGGGGGCTTGAGTTCATTTTAGTTAATTGTTAATGTCTTATCTTAAATATAAAAAATATGTCATAAATTAAATGAAAAAAATAAAGAAAAATTATT
>QANZ01036527.1:152532-175914 GCA_003254925.1 Chamaecrista fasciculata | reverse complement strand
AAACCGGCGACAAGCCCGGTCCGAAATGCCCCATTATACCGTTCTGCAAGTGAACCGGCGGTCTGCCGGTTCAACTCGCTCGGTTCATATCGGACCGGTGAACCGTGAACCGGTTTCACCGGTCCAAATTTAAAAATAAAAATTCTGCAAAAACCCTAATTTTTCTGACTTGCTCTTCTCATTTTCATTTCAGTCGTTTCTCTTCTTCTTTCCTCCTTCCTCCTTCGCCTTCACTTCTTCGTTCTCCATTCTATTGCCATGAAAAAGCTGCTGTTCGCCTTCACTCCTCTGCCTCTCGTCTTCATCTTCGTGTGTTTGCAGTGTTCGGTGGCGAGAGAGGGTTGCGCACGGCTCACACAACGCGAAGCGACGGTGTTTGGTGGCGTGAGTGAGGTAATAAACTGAACATGGCGAATGATTTATTTAGTTGTTCATGGCGTGAAAGATGACCCTTTCTCTGTTTTTCTTTTGTGTTTGCTGAGATTTAATTTTTTGCACTTGGGTTTGTATATATGTATGTGTATATGCATATGTATGTGTATATTCTCACTTTTTATGCAGATTCAATAATTTAATGATGACTAGTCTTAGATTCTCACTTATAATCATATTATTATCAAGATCAATGTATGATTTTAGATGAATTTGACCCCAAATTCATTAAATTGTGCACAAAGGAAATAAACAAAAATGACGCAAGTAATAATGATAAAATGGATCAGTAGAAGTTGTGTTTGCACTTTTGAATTTTGATGCTAGAACTTGTACACAAGAGGTGGCGTTTGTATAAATGCTCCCAATAAGTTCGAATGTGTGTTTGCTGAGATCCTTTTGTGTTATTTGGATCAAGTTTTGCTTTTCTTTAATTGTTGAGACTTGAGATTGTGGGTACTTTTTGAGATTATTATAACTATTGTTCTAAAATTATTGGTCTGAATATATGAGATTAATGTGTATTTGATGAATATGTATATTTTTAAATTTTTTTTAAGTAAACCGGCTCAACCGGTTGAACCAGTGACCCAGCGGTTGAACCATTGAACCAGTGACCCGAGCCCTTCGCCGGGTCAATTGCCGGTCCGGTATTTTGCACTATGCCTACAACAATCAACATTCCTGCAGCACATTCGTGAGAATATGCTTCACGTAGCTTTATAAAGTTTCAAATAATTAATCTAAAGTTATATATTAAAATATGAATAACTAAAAAAAATCTAGTATTTTAATCTTCAAAATATTATAAAAGAACTTCTCATTTTTTGATATCTCAACAATTAGAAAATAGCATACACTTTAAAATGAAAATAATATATACTAACCATTAATTTTAAGCCAAAATCTCAAATTGGTCCTTATGTATGGGATGGATTTCAAATTAGTATGTTTCATTTGTTCTAGATTGGTAATACATATTTTTATAATTTCTCAAATTGGTCCCAAAAAGACTGAATGTGGTTATATCACCATTGTTTCAAGTTCGAATGTGGTGAATCCAGAGTTACAAATTTTTTTTTGACGAGTACTTTAAAACTATCAACAAACGAAGTCAAATCAAACCCTGAAACTAGGTAACTCATTTCATGGTCAAACGAATAAAGTTTGTCATATCTCTTTTATTTCAAGTCTTATTGTGACAAGTTCGAAATTATGTGCTAACTTTTGAAGAGTTTTTTCTATATCCAATTGAGATCATTAGCAAATGAGATCAAATTGCATATCAAAAGTAGGTTTTGAACTAATTTGAGAAATTATATAAATATGTAGGATCAATAAATGAAACATAAAGGAGCCATTTGAAATCCACCCCATACATAAGGGACCAATATGAGATTTTGTCCTTAATTCAATTAAAAATCCGGAGGATGTGGTTTTGAAATAATACTTTATAATTTATATAGGCTCCGTTTGGTAGGTTTGAATTAGTGGGTTGCAATGTAAATTGGCTCATAATCCAATAAATTGCAATGTTTGGTACGGTTTCAATGCCAAGGAAATCTCTTTGCAGCGTAAAAGCCTTTGCAGTGAACAGTGTCATTTCTTTTACATCCATATTAGTCCGGCATTCCATTTGCATCGAAGGAAATTTGGTGAAATGTCCAGATTGCCCCTCCATTTCTTCTCCGATTCTCTCTGCGCCTTCCTCCAATATCCATCTGCTAGACCATTGTTGTTGGTTGTCTCCGTCCACACCATCGCCGTCGGTGTCGTCAGATCTGGAAAGTGGCAAGAAATGGCGTTGACTTCTTTGCCTCTTGTTCATCTTTGCTTCTCGTCTCATCTTCGAAACCATTTACATCGTCTTCATCGTCTTCCGACAGCCATGGATGGAGCATCAAAGCTTTAGGCAGCCATGGATAGAGCTTCGAAGCTACATCAATGGCATTTGGGATTTTTTTTTAAAAAAAAGAGAGAGACGGTGAAACGAAAACCCACGAGGAAGATGGCACTTCATCTTATACTCTTGGGTAAAATATCATTTTGGCCCCAGTCTTTTACTTTTTTATTTCGCTTGAGTCCCTGCAGCAACTGAGAGGGACCTTTTTGAAAATAAAAAACTAATTTTGTGGTGATTGTGGAAAGGGCATTTTAGTCATTTTTCTTTTGTATCTATTTTACTTTTCCTCCCCTACCTTTTTATACCAAACATTTTAAATCTTTACCTACTTTACATCCCCTCAACTACTTTTCCTTTCCCTCACAATTTTTCCCTTGTAAAACCCTTTACTTTACATACTTGTTTTACTACCAAACGGAGCCATAGGATATAGGATAGGATAGGATGTTTCTTATTATTAAAATATATAACTGAAAAGTAATTGCTTGGAACAGAAGAAAAGCTTCTAGGCGTTTATGTACGTTGGACTTTAGGGATGTTTTGAATTATTTTGTGAATTGTAGAAGCAAAGAACGTAGCCCAATGGAATAGACCAATCGATTTTACGAATTACGAGGAAGATGGGATATTTATATTGTGCATATGAACATCTTGCGAAAACTCCTTATGTGTACGTTGCTTTAGGTGAATAAGTCATGATAATACAAATAGATTTTGAATTGACTCTAAGCAGTGGCATTGGAATACAAATAGTTTATAAGATCCTCTAGAAGCTATTTTTTTTTTTTGATCCAACCTCTAGAAGCTATTGAGTTATGAGTTATTTCAAATAGCTGATACCACAACGTGCTGATTTATGGAGGAGGAAGTTACCAATTTACATTGCTAGTTGTGTCGTCAAATTTGTATATGGAGGAGGGAGTTATCAATTCAAAATTTATTTGTATTATCATCCTAATATTCTAGCATTACTAATTCAGAGGGGTGAACGGACTGGGTTAAATTATATTTTTAGGATTAGTTTTAAGTTTTCCTTTTATCTTTTATTTTTGGTGTAAAATTAGTCGTACATAGTTTTAAAAATAGTTACTTTTTGGTTGCAAATATACTTTCAAACTTGATTTTATTTTATTTTTTTTACGATTTCAATTGAATAGAAAAATGATTCGTCACTAATTCTTTTGTTAGTTGTACATAATTTTAAAAATATTTACTTTTTTTTTTTAACTTGATGAATGTTATGAAAGTTGATTATATTTATATTAATTTATTTTAATTTATGAACTTGTATTTATAACATTGTTAGTTTATTTTTTACTTTTATTTATTTCACTATTTTAATGTCATAATTGTATTTTATAATTTAATTATGGCTATTTAAATTAAAATTTTATTATATTTATATTTTTTTCTATTTATTTTAATTTATGTATTTATTACTAGTCCGATTATAGTTGAATCTTGATTGAACTACTGAACCTTGATCAGATATCTCAATCGATTCAATATTTAGTTTAATTTTCAAAACCTGATTCCAAACTTATTGTATTTGAAGTTGAAGCAAGAAATATAGAATCAATAAATAAAAGTTTCTATAAACAAGTAAAACCAATTTTGATTTAACCAAAAGGATAAAAAGCTGAATTAATACTTACTTCAAACATATTGACCTATGCTATGAAAAAATGTATAATTTTTTGTTGTTTTCTTCGACAAAAACTATATACTCTATATATACCATTACTGTATTTGATCAAACTTCATATTCAAGAAGCAAGGTTAAGTTAGAACAGAACATGATTTTCCTGCCCTCTAGCAGACGAGTATGTTATCAAATTCCATTCTATCTGAAAATTTTGTGATATTTTCAATCTTTGAGTGTTGTCAATTATTATGCCTTATTAAATAATTTTCTTATATATGTTTTTGTAGGCACAAGAGCAGTAAGCAAGGCCTGAGCTGAGAGTATATCAACTATCAAGGGCCGGTGTTATCTTTTTTATTTTTAGATTTAAAAAAGTGTCAAATTCATGAATTTTAAGTGTGTAGGTTCAATTACACATACATATCACATCATTGACCAAATAAAAAAATAATCACATCAAAAGAGACAACTAGTACAACAAAAGTTCACAAGATAGACAAGTATTCAGCGAAAGATAATGCCAAGAACCATACGAGATTCAACATCAACTTAAAACTAGAAGGGAGTTGTTTTGAAAAGCTCAAGTCATTTAACAATCAACGTTATCTGTCGTCTGATCATGTGTGTATAGGGTGATTGATTTTTTTTTTTTCCTTTTATCTTTTAATATTAAACAACCTCAAGAGAGAGATAGACACATGTGTTTTGGCAATTTTTAGTTTTATAGCACTGCCTAATAATAATAAGGCCAAAGTCTCAAATCGGTCCCTTATGTATGGGATAAATTTCAAATTAGTCCTTTATCTTTCAATTGTTTCAGATTGGTCCTACATGTTTTTATGATGTTTTAAATTGCTTCCAAAATTACTTAATGTGGTCATATCTATTTTATTTTAAGCTCAAATGTGATAAATTTAGAGTTACGAATTTCTTTTAACGAGTACTTTGGAACCTTCAACAAACGAAGTCAAATCAAGTCCTAAAAGTGAGTAACTTGTTTCATGGTCAAATAAGTAAAATTGGTCATATCTTTTCCGTTTGAAGTTCGAAGGTGATGAATTTGAAGCTACGTGCTAACTCTTGAAATTTTTTTTTCTTTGTCCATTTAAGATCACTACCAAATAAGGTTAAACTGCGTCTCGAAAGTATTTTTGGGACCAATTTGAAACATCATGGAAACATATAAGACCAATTTGAAACAAATGAAAGATAAAAGACCAATTTGAAACCTACCCCATACATAAGGGACCAATTTTAGACTTTGGCATAATAATAATAATAATAATAATAATAATAATAATAATAATAATAATAATAATAATAATAATAATAATAATAATAATAATAATAATAATAATAATAATAATAATAATAATAATAATAATAATAATAATAATAATAATAATAATAATAATAATAATAATAATAATAATAGTTTGATTGGACCAAACCGAAAGTGAGTTTAGTCAAAACATCAATATTAACTTTTAGAGTACTACTTGACATATTTTTTAACAAACCCAACTGGATAGAGAAAAAACTCGTAAGAGCAATTTGTAACTCTGATTTCGTTGCATTTGAACTTGAAACGAGAGAGATATGACGAAATTTATGAATCAAGCGGTCCCTTTTTTAGTTTGATTTCATGTCTGATTTGATTTCATTTGCTGATGACTCTAACTTGACAAATAATGAACTCAACAAATTTAACCCACAGCTCTAATTTAATCGCACTCGAGTTTAAAACAAAAGAAATATGATTAAATTCAATAGTTATAGTCTTAGGGATAATGATGAAACTTTTAAGAAACATTAACGATTTAAACGAAATGAAAAAAAGAACATTAGGGACCATAATAGAAGAACTTTAGATAAACATTAGGACCAAAATAAGTTTTTGACCAAAACAAAATGTCTCCCTTCCCTCGTGATTGATATTTCATTTTCTTGGAAGAGGAAGATTTGGGCCATCATCCATGGCGACCACTGTTGAAACTCCTTCTCCTACCCAACCACCTACGTCTACCTCTGACACTCCCTCCTCCGCCGAACCTAGAGACGGCGGTCGAACAGCCTCCGCTTCCGCCGCCGCCGCCGCCTCGCCGGAGCCTACCGTTATCCTTATTCCCACCCACTCCAGTTAAGCTAAATCTCCTCTTTCTTTCATACTATTTCTCTCATTCTCACTACTAATAAACTCTTCATCTCCCATTTTCTCAGGATGGTTCTCTTGGAACGCTGTACACGATTGCGAGATTCGCCATCTCCCCGAGTTTTTCGATTCTCTTTCCCCTTCCAAGAACCCTAGGGTTTACCAGTACTACAGGAATTCCATCGTCAAGCGTTTCAGAGATAACCCTACTAGAAAGATCACCTTCACGGATGTCAGGAAAACTCTTGTCGGTGATGTGGGTTCTATTCGTAGAGTCTTTGATTTCCTTGAGGCATGGGGTTTGATCAATTACCTACCATCCTCAGTTTTGTCCAAGCCATTGAAGTGGGAAGATAAGGACACTAAGCTCGAAGCGGCTGCTAATTCCACCGAATCATCTGCTCCAGTTCGAGAGACTTACAAGAGAGTATGCAATGGTTGCAAAGCTGTCTGCACCATTGCTTGCTTTGCTTGCGATAAGGTGACACTTCTTCAAGTTGTTTTGAACTACTGCATTACCTGCAGAAAGAATCGTTACTTATATTGATTTATTGTTGAGATGCTCATTCCAAAATGCAAAGACCTAATCACTTGCTTTTACTTGGCCGTCTCCTAGTTATGTTTTTTCACTGTTGTTTTGATGGAGTGGGGTGGAAAAACAACCAAAACGTATGTTTTAAAAGTAGAGTGGGTTATAATGAGTTCTCAAACCATACATACCCTTTCCATACCTCAATCTCCAAATCCCTTGCTTCCAGCCTCCTCATTATTTAACCCTTTACTAAGCATTGAAGGAGATTAAATATGAAAGTGATGTTGGAAATTTGTTCATCTAATCTATTCCACTTCATTAATTACCATTGTTCCAAACAATGGAACTATATTTCATCTTCTTTCGAATCTTATTCCATCAATGATTACTTCACCTCACTTTCTTCAAAACTGCCAAACATAGTTTTACATTTTCTTGTGCTTCACTGGTTCTTTTTTATCAGGTTAGGTTTCCCTCTTTCTTTCTTTCTTTTTCTTTTACTGATTACGTGTCCTCTATGAGTCCTATTCTTATTGCATGGTTTAGAAAATCTCTTCTTTTATTACTCAATACTTTTTTTTTAAATAAGGTTCGCTTTTTCTCTTAGCTCTTCTCTAAATAACATGTCCTTCATGAAGGATATTCTTAGGGCATGGTTCACTTCTCTTGCTCTCTCTGTTCCAAAGTCTTCAACTGTTACAATAAACTTCAAGTACTTCCTTCCCTAATTTTTCCTTTTTTACAGAAATTTAAGTAAGTTAGACGTGGGCTTTCCATGACTCCATCAACATGATATATTGTCTTAATTTTAAATCATTATGACTTCAACTCATTTAATCCTTTGGTTTATTATCTTGTACTGTTGCTCAGAGTGACAAGGAGACGACTGAACTTTTTGAAAAAAGGCTTGGCAATATAAGATAACAAATACCCCAACTTTGACAAAGGTACATACATTAACCATACTTTTATATAGTAAAACCAATGCATCACTTGATCCATTTGTTACTTGAAATAATGAATCTCCACAAGTAAGATCATAATCCTTTCTGTATTGAAATAAATTTAGGCTAGATGATTTAAAATTATGGAATTAAACATCATAGCTTTCTTCATTTTATTTTATCATGGGTCTGGCCTTCACAACATTTTGCAAGCGTTTTGCTCATATATGAATGGAACTCCATTGTTGTTTTGGTAATTAATTAAATATATTCTTTGATGTATGTGCCTCTGAAAAGGTGTGGAGAGGGCTAGCCTCAAAAGCTAATAGTATCTTTTCTTTTCATTTGTTTAGTCTGTTGCTTCTATTAACTCTTCCTCCATAGCTTATATTGTGAGCTTGGAGTAGAGTGATTGGCTGATTTTGCACACTAATAGTGATTTGCTTATGTTTATGTCTTGAGCAACTTGAATGGATTGCTTGATGCAGAATGTCAGAATGCTGTAAATTTTATGATTATTTTAGTTCAGGATATTTTGTTGTGTCTTAACTCTTAAGAACTGCTTTATTTATTCTGCCAGCATGTCCAATTCTCAATTTTTTATGTGCTTCTTCATGATTTTTGAACAGTTTTGACAAATTTACTTTTTATCGTTGAGTTATATTTTCTAGTCTTGTGAGGGTTGTCACATCCTAATATAACTTATAGGCTTATATATTAATTTATTATTACTCAGGTGTCATGCAATGCATCAAGTTCTTGGTAAAAAGCATTCTGGATTGGTCAAGTGCTTGGTGAAAAGCATCCTGGAAGAGTGCATGAATTAGGCTTTGGATTTTGTCAAAGTTGTAATGACATTTTTATTAAATTCATGTGCATTTTATTTTAATAATATTTTAATTGTAATGACACATGACATTTGGATAATATATGACACTTCAATTTTTGTAGTTATTGCAACATATATTTTTAAAAATAAGTTCTCTTTTAATTATTAATTTAAATGAGCTTTTGAAATTAAAAAAATATATATATATATTTAGCGACGGTTACAACCGTCGCTAGATGGATGATATGTGTGCAGCTTGGCTGGCAGATGGCGACGGTTGGAACCGTCGTTAGATAACGACGGTTTTAACCGTCGTTAAATAACGACGGTTTTAACCGTCGTCAGATGGATTATAAGTGTGCATTTGGGTTGGAAAATAGCGACGCTTAAAACCGTCGCTAAACGTTCACTAGCGACGGTTATCCCTACGGTTGGTAAAACCGTCGTTATAGTGCTGCCGACGCTGCGTTTAACGACGGTTTTCATAACCGTCGTTATAGGCTTAGCGACGGTCAAAACCGTCGCTATACTGTACAGAAAACCGTCGCTAAACTGCTCTTTTTTTGTAGTGTATGCTTACAGGATTTGAAGTTTTTGGAATAGTGGAATTAAAACAAAGATTGAGAAATTTATATGTGCAGAAATGTCTAACTCACTCCAAAAGAACTCTTAAGGATAGAGATTGCCTCATTATATATATAGAGTTAGAATGACCTTTAACTAAGCGATGTGGGACTTCAACACGCACTCCTCACACCTGACATAGGAGTGTGAAGCTAACGGGTTATCTCTAGGGCAACCCACAATAAGGCTCATCCGTCTCACATGTCAAATTTAGTTCTGATACCATGTAAAAAGATCTAACTCACCCTAAAAGAGCTCTCAATTGGGGAGAGAGTTGTCTCATTAATTATATATATAGAGTTAGAATGCCCTTTAACCAAGCGATGTGAAACTTCAACAATATGCTAATAGATAATTATTGAAATTAGGATTACTAAATTCAGAATTTACGGGGTATAAAATGAAAAATTATATATTTACCTCCACAAATTAGTAGAAGTAGAACAATTTGGAATTCAGCCTTTTTTTACACACATATTTTTATGACCAAACATAAAAAGAGATCGGTAAAATTTAAATAGAGAGTTTATGAGTGGAGAAACATTTTATTGCAAAAACATATAAAAAAAATATATAAATTACCTAAGTTTTGTCCTTCTTAAGCTTATATTCCCGTCCTCGTTAAAATCACAGTCTTATTGATATAAGGAAGTTTATTACAACTTTATGACAAATGTAATATTCTTTTCTGATAGTAACATATAATGCTTGCATTGTTATTGTTTCTAAAGCACAAAACAACACGCTGTTGTGCTTACAATTATTAAGATATGAATCATTAATTGTCGTGACAAATTCATCAAAGTAATAAATTCAATCATGAGTCTCTCATCTTTTATATATATATATATATATATAAGAGAAGAAAAGAATCCTAATTAGCATGAAGATGGTGCACGCACGTCATTCCCAATATCATATTTGAAGATCATCTTGTGTTTGAAACTTTGAAAACCCCACTAAAATTTACACTCAATTAAGGAAGAAACGTATTTTTCATGCAAATTAAGGTCTTGCTTTAGGAGTATGTATGACGACAGGAAAAGTAAGAAAAACGAAAAGAAAACAAGAGAAAAAGTTAAATGCATGGGGTCCCATTTCATAAATCATCTGATTGTGTTGGAATTTGCTGAGATTTGGATAAATGTCCAATGTTCAATCTCACAAGGCACATCCATATATATATGCAAGTCCGATTCAACTGGTGTTAGATAGAAAATTACACAGTTTTTCCTTTTTCAGATTTGAATCTTAGTGAGCTTTAAAATTGATCCCTATACTCGAACCTTGTAGTAGTAAAATATATTTTTATCGATCGATCACTTTCATCTATAGCTAGTCAAAATAAAAATTAAATTATAAATAAAAATATGTCATTAAACTCAATGTTTAAAAATTTGGACTGACTTGGTCGGTTCACCTGTGTTAGGAGTGTTCCTCCAAAAATCTTACATTGGACAAATTAAAAAAGGAAGAGGGTGAGGAAACCTATAAATATGGAGGGCTTTTCACCTTGAGATATATATACCACAACTTACACAAATATCCTAAATGAGTAATAAGATTTGTGTAGCTGAGTGTCATTTGTGAGAAATAGTTTATAATTTTCTCCAGTCAAAAATTATACTGAGGAGGATTTGAAATTTTGTTTGTGCAAAAATTACAATAGTAAAATTTGTCCTAGTGAAATGGTGAAGTAAGTCTTTAAACATTGAATCATGTTAAATTTCTTTTGTTTGATTTTCTTGATTCTTCTTCCTTTTATTTACGGTAATAGTTAAGGTAGGAGTCAATGCCAAAACTGTTCCATTAGTGGTGTGAGCTAGTATAGTTAGATAAAAAAGATAACAACGACTTGATATTGGCTCGGGTTTGCCAATTTTTTATTTTCTAAAAAGAATTGTCCAAAATATTATTTTCAAAAATTTGTTTAAAAAATCATTTCAATATTTTAAGTGATGAATATATAAAATCTACTCAAAATTTTTAAATTAAAATGTAGAAGTGATTATGTATTGAATATTTCAAATGTTTCACCTCTTTTAGGCTTTATATATTAATAAAGTTAATTAATATATAACACATTTCTTTAAAAAGAAAAAAACTGAAATCTTTGGTATATAACTTTTGATTACTTTTTTTTGACTCATGCTATTGCTTGTCTCAAGTCAAGAACACCAAGAAGTAGGACCAAATTATATTAGCGAAAAATTCAAAACGTTCAGAAAAGGTTTTGAAGAAATTTACTTTTATTTGCATTTAGGATCTTCTTCGAATCTGTGATTGGTTTCAGGCTATCATCACTGTACGTGTTAGATCCCAATGATCGACAGCCATAAGCATCAGAAGGAAAAAAAAAAGAAAAAGGAAATTTCAAGCGTGAAAATCCACGAGTTTTAGAATGACCCCACTTTTGAATCAAATCTTTTGACTAATTCTCCAACATTATCATTATTATATTTATATGTCACTATGGATGATGGATCGTATCTAGATGAAGCTTTTCTTAATTTCTCAGGAGTTTTGCATGCGTAACTCTCCTACCTACATTTCGTTTCTAAAGTTTTTAGTTTTATTTTTATTTAAAAAAAAATTAAGATCAACCTTAATTTAGTACAATTAAGAATTTGAAAGTATAAATCAAAGTTTAGTGTAATATGCTTTTAATTTGCTCTTTTTACTAAAATAAAAGGAACTCAGAAATACACCTTTATCCAACCCGCCAACGAATTGAAGAGGGCATTAATTATACCTCATTCATGCACAGATGTTTTAATTTTTTTTTTTAAATGATCACAAAGTATATAATGAGATTTGAGAGTAAAACTCTTTCAATAAAAGTTATAAAACCGTCGGTTAAGGGGTTGTGCTGTTCAACTTGTGTTAATGGATCTCCAACTCTCTGTTTAAGAACCTTGTTGGTGCTGATTTGGGAAATAGAATTGGCATTGGCTGATATTTCTTTTTTGCTGTTTTGCCGTTGTTGTTTTTTCCAGTTTTTTGTTGTGTAAAGATTGTTATCTTATTTGTTAAGATTTGGGATATTTTAAGTAATCTTTTAGGTGACTTATATTTCAATTAATTACCATATATTTTGAGGTAGAATTCTTGGTGGCTAAGATATTAAGTACTTGGGCCTATTGGGCTTAGGTCAAATAATCCTTGGAGATCTAGGTTTGAGATGCCTATAAATACAAAAAAAAAAAAACTAGTAGTTAGCTGAGGATTGTAAAGTAGCACATCACAAGATATTTCAGGAGAGACACGATTCATTCATCAGGTTATTGTAAACTCAAGGAAAATTGCTCTATGAATGACTGTTGAGAGATATTGTGAACCCTAACATGTTTTTTTTTTCTGGACTGGTTTTGTTGTTTGCCTTTTGGTGCTTTTTCGCTGGTGACGTTTCTGTTTGTTGGTGTTTTATTGAATGAGATTTGTTTGGCCAAAAAAAAATTATAAAAACGGTGAAGCTTGAAAGTAATATACTCTTTTAATAACAATGTCTCATGTATTTCACAAACTTGAAAACTTTACCTATAAAGATTGAAATATTTATCACTTCAATTAATTATTTGTTTAGATGCATTGATGTTTAACTGTTATTGTCTTCCAAGTTTGCCCTAGGATTCTTGAATTTCAAGGTTTTTGGTCATCAAGTTAGACCCATTTGTCAGGCCAAAAACAAAAGTTAGACCCATTTGAGATTTTCTTTTCGTTTCTATTTATTGTCTGAAGACACATTTAAGGATTTTGTTATGGCCCAACACTATGTATAAGGCCCGTTTTAACAAGCACTTAGATGTTCTTTGAAAAGCACTTAATTAATGTTAAGACACTTGCGACTCTCGCTTTTGCGAAATTATTAAAATGAAAAGGTCAAAGGGTCATTTTGGTCCTAAATATATGCTCTTATATTCATTTTGGTCCTTAATGTTTCAAAATATTCAAATTAATCCTAAATGTTTGCAAAATGTTTCATTTAGATCCCAAACTATTGAATATGACTTATTTCAAGTTCAAACGCGATGAGTTTAGAACTATGTATTATTCTTGAATAACACTTTTTCTACCCAGTTGAAGCCATCAACAAACGAGGTTAAATCGGTCATAAAAGTAGACCGATCATTTCGTGATCAAACAAGCAAAGTTGATCATATCTCTCTTCGTCTCTCGTTAAAAATTTGAATGCGATGAATTCAGAGCTACGAGTTCCTCTTAATAAGTCCTTTGAACTTGAAATGAGAGACGAGCGAAATATGATTAAATTCAATAGTTTGGGACCAACATGAAATATTTTACCAATATTTAGGATCAAAATGAATCATTTTACAACATTTAAGACTAATTTGAACATTTTAAAACATAATGGACCAAAATGAACATGAAAACATAGATTTAGGACCAAAATGACAATTTAACCAAATAAAAAAGATGTGACACGTAGACATAGAGACGGTGGTTTGGTCAATCCTGTGACTGCGTCCTCAGTTATCTTCTGCCTGCATTTCTTCTCTCATTGGTTCTCTCTATTTTCTGCCCATCCGATAAGCCTCTCTGTCCTTCGCTCTTTCCCATTTTCATCCTCTCTCTCTCTCTACTCTCTTCTTCAATTCAAGGTACGATCTTAATTTTCTAATCTTATAATTTTTAGCTGTTCTTCGTTTCCTACTATATCACATTGAATTTACTTCGCAACCCTGGAGAATGAAAACGATTTTGATTTCCTAAAGCTGTTTCCTGTTCTGAAATCACTTCATCGAACACGCTGGTATTGGAATTCTGTATTACCATCGTATGCATGATGCAGAAATTTTAGAGGGTTTGAGCTGTTTGCAAACAATTCATGGCTTCCACCATGGCTAATGCGCCCATTACCTTCAGAACGGCGAAGGGATTGGAGTGCCAGAATTATGTTGGTCTAAGACCGCCCACAAATCTCAAGTTCAACAATGTCCGCACAGCTATGAAGGCTCAGCCTCCACGCCTTTTTGTCGTGAGAGCTAGCGAGCACAACAATGTTCCTCGCTCCTCAAACAAGGTCGGGCTGAGCGACGCAGAATGCGAAGCCGCAGTTGTGGCGGGAAACGCGCCTGAGGCGCCTCCGGTGCCGCCCAAACCGGCGCCCCCTGCTGGAACCCCGGTGGTCCCTTCACTTGTGAGTGCACATGTAATTTGTATTTGAGTTCTAGTAATTACAGAGAAATTCAGAGGAGTCAATTATAGAAGATCCAATTTTCAAGCCTGAGGTGCTGTCTTCCGTAGATGAAATAAGGTTTATTAGATTGTGGAAGTTTTAAAATGTCTAGTCATAGCTGCATTGCAAAATTATTAGTTCAAGTTAAGCAGGCTGCTTGAGTTTGACTAAGCTTACTGTTAAATTGTGCTTGAACTTCTGTTCAGTTACCATGGTTATTGCATTGTTCTCAGCAATATTTATTTTGTATCAGCCAATTCATAGGCGTCCTCGTCGCAATAGGAGGTCTCCAGCACTTAGGGCAGCTTTTCAGGAGACAAATATATCACCCGCAAATTTTGTCTATCCACTTTTCATTCATGAAGGTTGGTCTTTACTATTTCATAGCTGTTTATGTTTTGAATATGCACACTCTTCTTTTGCCGTGAGCAATATAGTATGTCCATGTTGTTTTGATTGGCATTATAATAACATGTTGTTTTGATTGCAGGCGAGGAGGACACACCAATTGGGGCCATGCCTGGATGTTATAGGCTTGGATGGAGACATGGACTTGTTGAAGAGGTTTTTACCTGTTACTCTGTTCATACACAGCTAAAATGGGTTACATATATCTCCTTTGTCTAAAGCATTATCGCTTCAGGAAAATTTTTGTAATTTATGGACTTCACTCTAGATGCATAAGGGGTTTGAATTTCAGAAATATAGTGGAATAGATCACTTGTTAATCTGCACAAAAACCATTGAAAAGTAGTTGTTAGCAAGGAGAATCCATCCTTAAAACAGCCTTGCAAGGGGGAAGAACCTCACCCCTTCAGTTCAAAACAGATTACCCAGAGTTTTTGTTGGGAAGAAACAGTGTCCTTGATTGCTTCACTCTGGTGCTTCTCTCACTTGAGCTAGAGACCTAAGCTCGGGGGAGGGGGCAATCTGCTTGATTTCATGTTGCCTGATGTGAGACTCCGTCAAGTTCCATGTTACAAACCAGACATGTTTAATTTGATATGCTGTAACAGTGTAGACACTCTTTGGCATAAGCATACTTCGAAGCATCTTTGTCAGGACAGAATTATATCTTTTCTTCTCTTTCTTTGGTGATTATTCTTTATAAAAGTAGGAGGTTTATTATCTATGGTATGGTGAGGAATAACTAATGAGCATATGGTGACTATAAGAGAAAATATTTTGTTTCTTTATTCCTCCTGGCCTCCATGACAGATATTATAATATTCTAGCTATTTTCATTACTGATGGTTAAAGTTTGATAGTTTTAAGTATGCATTTTGTATTTCAGGTTGCAAAGGCACGGGATGTTGGTGTTAACAGTATTGTGCTCTTTCCCAAAGTTCCTGATGCTTTGAAGGTTCTATTCTCGTTGCTAATTACCATAGGTTTCCAATGTTGTGACCATGATTGAGTATAACAATATTTGTCCTTTAGTCTCCCACAGGAGATGAAGCCTACAACGAGAATGGTTTAGTGCCTCGAGCAATACGTTTGCTGAAGGATAAATACCCTGATCTTGTGAGTAGACATAATTTTATTACCCCTAGGATCTTATATTATCTGGTGCTTGTGGTAATGAGTCATTATCTTACTTCAGGTTATCTATACGGATGTTGCCTTAGATCCTTATTCATCTGATGGGCATGACGGTATTGTCAGAGAAGATGGTAAGTTATCAAATTTGTCTGTTATTCTTATTGTTCAAAAATATTGTTAGGAAGTGTAGAAACATTGTTGTCTAAGATTCTCTGGATCAACTTTGAAATTTTGTGGCACAATCTCCTTCATAAATAAATTATAACAGGTAGAAACTAGCAAGCTAAAAGCCATTCTGCCAATTTGAATTTTTTTTTTAAGGAAGAGATCTTTTTTTATTGTCCTGAGAAGGAAGAGATCTCTCTTGGTTTGTCAATAATTGTCATCAAAGTATTAATTCAATTTGTATCCTTTATGTGTTACAGGAGTTATTATGAATGATGAGACAGTTCATCAATTATGTAAACAAGCTGTAGCCCAGGTAATCTGGCTGAATGTGTTAGATTTGGTTTTCAGCTGTGGCCCTTTTTTTCCCTTTTCTTTCTAGTGCCTTTCTGAATCTGAATATGTTGGGGGACCTCCACTTGGCTTCTTTAACTTCATTTACCTAACGTAGAATTTTGTCTATTATTCACCACTCATTTAAGAAAGAGTATTGGATGCGGTGAATTTTTAGTTTATTAGAATTTATTTCCTTTATTAATTTGATGATTTTATTAGTTTAACAGGAGTTACACAATATACTGTCTTAATCTTATAAAAAAGAAAGAAAAATAGAATGTTCTCAAATGTTATTGTGGTCACAACTTGCTAGGTTCCCTCTCTACAATTCTATATTACCTATTAACTTCATTTTCTTTTCTTTTTTCTTGTCCTCTGGTTCATTGCTTCTGTAAAAAGGCCCGAGCTGGAGCAGATGTTGTAAGTCCTAGTGATATGATGGATGGCCGTGTTGGAGCAATGCGAGCAGCTCTTGATGCCGAAGGATTTCAGCATGTTTCTATAATGTCTTATACAGCAAAGTAAAATTTCTTACATGATTATTTTCTCAAATCTTCTTCTATGTTTATGCTGGTTTGCACTGGAAGATTGCTAAATAAGTAGTCTGTAATGGAGATGTAGTCCGAAATCTAAAAGTTTAAAAATATCCTAAATAGACAGAAGAATAGAAACTAACCTGACAGATTGAATACCTTGAAACTGAGTGTGGAATATCTTTTTCATTAATCTATTCACCAAATTTAGTAGTAATTTTTTTTGTGAAGAATCTAGACTTGTCCCTACCAATCTATCTTGTGTGGCATGGGTATGATCACAATTTCTAAGTAGTTGTCACGGATTCATGTTATGTGTAGTGTAGCCTTTTTGTTATACACCAGGTGGTTTTTTTCATATACATACACTGAGTAAGCACGTTTTGCTGCCTTAGTGCTATATATAGCACATGGCATTTCAAGCTCCCCGATGCATGCAGTTCCCTCATGCCATCACTCCATTGTTGCTTATGAATTGTTATTACCCACCAAGTTTCCCATTTAAGGATTTAGTTGTTAGGAAAAATTGAAATTTGTTTCCCTAAAGATGGTTTTGGCCTTTGGGAGATGTTCTCAACTCTTTTTCTTTCATTTCTCTAGTATATGAATCACCTTCCTGAAGCTTTCATTTTTTCTGTTGCCAATAGGTATGCAAGTTCATTTTATGGTCCATTTAGAGAAGCACTGGATTCAAACCCCCGGTTTGGGGACAAGAAGACGTATGTACACATGTATTCCTTAACTTTAACTTATATATCTTAGTACATTGATGATGCTGACTTTGGTCATAAACTTGGCTTTTTCTGAAAAAAAAAAAAGTTATCAGATGAACCCAGCCAACTACAGAGAGGCTCTAATCGAGATGCAGGAAGATGCATCTGAAGGAGCTGATATTCTATTGGTTTGTTTAGTTATATATATATATAATATCTCTTACATTTTCATCTTTTATTTTCTCTCAAACTTGTCGAAAAATGGTTTACAGGTCAAACCTGGTCTCCCTTATTTGGATATCATAAGGCTGCTGAGGGATAATTCTCCTTTGCCAATTGCAGCTTATCAGGTTTTTCTCTGGCACAGTCTAGAATTGAGTCAGAAATTTTCTCATTAAAAGATTGATTAGATTTTAATCCACTTTAATCAATGCTGCAGATAGCTGTCCAGAAGGGACCAAAATTTATTAATAGTTATAAAAGAAAATCGCAATTCTAATTTTTTTTGATTGAGAAATCACAGTTCTAATTTAATAGCACAAGTTACATTGTTGTAACAGCCGTTGCATTTATGCATAGAATTGGATGCTCTATCCGAGAATGATTAGTTTTTTTTCTTTTCCCTTTTTCCTTTTCCTGTTACAATTAATATCTTTGTGGCCTTGGTGTGGATTCTTAGACTAAGTTTGAGAGTATGAAATCCTTGCAGAATTAAATTGAAAAAAATTGGATGAAGTTGAAGAAGAAATCTATTTGATATGCTACTTTATGCTAAATATTGTTTTTACAAGTTATCAACTACCAGACTCTAGGCATTCGGTAATTGATTGGTCAACTTTATCTTCCTGCCGTTCCTTTGTTGGGGGTGGTTCTGGCATGTAGACAATGGAATTGGAAGATGAACAATAAGATTAGGTATGGCGAAAGTTGATCAAGGATGGAAACAAGTACAACATAAGAATAATTGTCAGCTTGTTGATATATATATATATATATATATGTATGTATAAAGCTGTGGATAATTAATGTCTTAACATGCTTACCTTGGAAATGAAAGAGCCTCTTGATAATTTTATGTGAAAACCAAGATATAATTCTAGTTTCTAGATAACGAAATGTGTTTGTGATTTGTCCCTTTTCCCATCCCACAATTTTTAATTTTGATTTGATTCATGGTAAAGGTTTCTGGTGAATACTCAATGATCAAAGCTGGTGGTGCTCTTAAAATGATTGACGAAGAAAGGGTAATGATGGAGTCATTGTTGTGCCTCCGACGAGGTGGTGCTGATATCATCCTTACTTATTTTGCTCTTCAAGCTGCTAGATGTTTGTGTGGAGAGAAGAGGTGAGACTTTCTAGATATGTAGGGTATTATCATTTGTAATTTTGTACGAGGCTGGAAAGGTTGAAGCATTTTACCAGCATGCAGTACTCATGCTGGATCCTTTTATACTATGCTGTACACGTCAGTTGGAAGCTTGTTTGTGATTTATATTAGATGAAAGAATTTGCTTAGCTTGTTTCAATTGTGGTGTGTTTGGTGCTCTGTAATGAAGTGTATAAGGATGTAAATCCATAGATGTTGAAATGCAGCTAGTGGCGCAAACTTAATGATTTATTACTTGGGGACAAAAGCAGGATTTTGTAATGGCAGATATTACAGTAGTTAAACTAGTTCCACGTGATTTTCGATGTCTCATTCACAAGATGTAAGGTTCGAACATTGTATTTAATTTAAATTTTAGATTTATATAAATTTTGGTTTCTTCAGTCTTGGAAACAAGTAGTGTTGGTTATATAAGATATAAACTTAAATGTCATATTGACATATTTGATATTCCATTAGGAGTTTCTTTCATTTAATTCTATTTTGACCTTCCATTTGATGATAGAATAGGCTTATTCAATACTCTATATATTCACGGACATGTGCTTACGAAAGTGTCTAGATAAATAGATTTTAAATAACCATTGATATTTATTTCTTTAGAATACAGCTCAAAAAGAAATTTGGGTGCACTCCTAAGAGAACATGAGCCTAGACTCTACAACATGTGAAAAATGGCCTTGCAAACAAAACAAATCTCGTCAGGTAAGGAGATAAAGTTATGTGCACCAATTTTGTACAAATTGAGAAGAGACAAATGGTTTAGGATTTGGCCAAATATTCAGCCATGTTCAATGAGGTACCTCTCTGCAATGGCAGCATGAGCAGCAGCACCAATAGGAAGAACATCTTCATCAATCATGAAATATGGAGAGTGTCCTGTGTGAGTAGACCCTAAAGTCTCATTCCTTATACCTATGAAGAAGAAAGCAGCAGGAACCACTTGAGAATAAAATGAGAAATCTTCAGCACCCATCATGGGTGGAACTTCCCTGAAATTAGATTGACCCAGCAAATCCATGGACACCTTCTTCACATGTTCATACATTCTATCATCATTAACTGTGGGAGGATAAATGGTATACTCTTTTTCAAAGAAGTCCACTTCTGCTGAGCATCTGTACACACTCGCCTGCTCCACTATCACCTGCTTCACACAATGCAATTTGTTGAGATTTAATGGTTTTGTTAACTTTCTTTTATTTTTCAAATGTAAAACTTTTGATATCTCCAACACAATTTCATCACTTCCCTTTGCTCATTTGTTATCAACTTTGTTCTTTCAAAGAGGTTCAAGAGTAAGAATCCACTAGTGTGTATATGTCTATACTATTATATATGGTTTTAGGATCTTTTGATAGTTGGTATCTCAAAATCATATACAATTTAATTTGTATGACATAAAAAAATTACCCATAAATTAAAAAGAAAAAAGTATTCAAACATACCCTTATGACCTCTAACTTTTTCCATATTTTCCTCCATAAGTTCCTCAACATTGTCTTCCACAACTTCCTCCATCATCTCCTTCCTCCATATAATATTCTATCATTCTCCATACTTTTAATTTTAAAATTTAAAAAAATTACGGATATACAAAGATTGTGAACGTGTGGCATTTTTTAATATCCTAACCTCTTCTATCCTTTGAAGAAGCTGGTAAATATTGGAGAAAGATCTGAAGGTTCCACCAAGGACCACAGTGTCTGGTATCATGTCAAGATTGTTGCCTCCATTGAAGGAAGTCACAGAAACAACCTGATCAGTCACAAAAACAGCTAAAAGATTAATTTGTCAACAACAACAAAAGCATACATTCCTATGGTTTGACCCATTTACAGAAAGGGTCCTCGTGCTTTAAAAAGTGACAAATAAGGGCCTGCGGTTTGCTTCATTAACAAAAATGGTCCAAGGAAGTATTTGTCATCCAAAACTAACGGAATTAGGACAATGTACAGCTTACGTGACTCATTTCCACATACTCAATCCCTAATTTCTCCTCCATTGTGCAGAAATCAAACTCTATCTCCACATCCTCGCGAACCCTAGCTCCCATTCTCGAACCCTAATCCTTAGAAATTAGGGATTAAGTATGTGGAAATGGGTCACATGAGTTGTACATTGTTCTAATTACATTAGTTTAGGATGACAAATACCTCTTGAGACCCTTTTCACAGACCCTTATTTGTCAGTTTTTAAACCACAGAGACCCTTTATGTGTAATTTACCCATATATATAATATACATATATACACACATATAGAAGGCTGCAGAACCTGTGAGTCCAATGGGTTGGCTTCCCTCGAGACTAGACCCTGCAAGCTTATAACAATGGCTGAAGCAGCCAAGACAGGATCAAGCGAGTGGTGTGGATTGCCTGCACGAGCCTCCTTCCCACTAATCACAGCTCTGAAGAAACCACAGCCTGCGAGAAGAGGACCAGACCGAGATCCAATTATGCCTGTTGGATGTTCATGGGACACATGAACTGCAAATATGGCTTCCACATCCTCCAATGCACCATCTTGTATCATTCTCTTTGCTCCATTTCCTGCTTCCTCTGCTGGCTGGAATATCAGAATCACTGTCCCCTGTCATCATCATCATCACAACACAAATCAATCAACCTTCATTTAAAACATCTAAGGATCAAACTAACAGTACCCATGTAATACAATGATTAAATTGATAGTTTTGTTTTCAATCATTGTGGTGATAAACTTGAAAAAGATTTTATTTTACTTTCACTGAATCTGTAAATTCTAGACCCACAAGACAATATTCTCCCATCTACCCTGATGTATTTTTGAAATTTGTGTAAAGAATTCAATCTGGAGCTCTCTGAACTGAGATCCAAACCAATGAAAATTGAAATGAATGATTATTTTTTTTTTGTGTGGTAAGTCCAGTTTTCAAGTTTCAAGGCAGCCTTTCTGGCTGGCTGCTATATCCATTTAAATACTCCAATAATGTATACAAAAGGGATCTGAATCTGTAGTCTGTACCCTAATTTGTCCCAAGTCTCAAAGTCTCAATAGATAGAAAAGTCGATACAACTTTGCTGGTCCCCATTTATTGAGATTCCTGTGATGGTAATGGCCAATGGGGAAAGATCTACAAGTATATAACTGATAGCAGCCACATTGAATCACGTGTTCTTGTCAATACAAGACAAAGCCAGCTTTATTGCTAGCGAACATTATTGCATTATTATCACTATTACTTTTTTTTTTTTGCGAGGATCAGTCACCATCAGTTAAAGCTATTTCAGAACAAGTTCTGTTTTAAGTTTTTTTGTATTCCTTTTCCAAAAAAAAAAGTATTTTTCTCTGTTAAAAAAGTCATATTACCTAAATAATTTGTCATAAAATACTTCAGAAAATCTGAATTGCAATGGAATGCAACAATGCCAATTGCCAATTAAAAATTGAAAGCTTGAATAATTTATAAAGATTTGTAAATCATTATAACCCATCATAATCCCACTATTTAAAGAAAATCAGTGATCAGCTTCTTTAAAGCATCTCATTCTATCTCGCATTACTTTTAAATTATCCTCTCAATCAACTTTTAGTTACACCGAATCAACTATAAATATTTGGCCAAAAATAAAAGAATAAACTATTAAAATATTAAATGTACTTTTTTTAATATTATATTCTACTTTAAAATATTCATCTTTTTTCACTAACTCAATTCATATATGTTTGTGACCTTTGTTCCTAGAATATTTTTAAATATTTTGTTGATCAATATCCTTAAAACTCGGTCAAGAAACACTCTGTTTTCAACAACGCAGGTACATCTTTATTCTTTGTAATCTTTGTAACAATGAACAAGCTCATTTTTCATCATGAATCATCTTTATAGTCCTTATCATGATGAATATTGTTTCGTACATGTATGCGAGAGTGAAAGCTTTTAAATTACATTATTACCAATCACTTAGATTGCTGATACTTAGAATAAAAAAGGAAACCTTTTAAAACTCGGTTGGGTAAATAGAAATGTTATAACCATCTAAATGCATTTTGAATTCTTGAAAAGATACTCACACTACAACTTGAACGCAAAATTCAAATAAAACTAATATGGTATGAGAAATAATAACATCCATAAGATAGAGAAGATAATCACTAACTCGGTATGATCAAACTGTTGGGAATTAATAATAATAATAAAATAATATTATTATTGGAAGCATGAATCTGTTGCATCAGATTTGAATTTTAGAGATTTAGTTTGTTTTTGAATTAATCAGAGTTAACTAGTAGGTACATGATTTTAGGGATAAGTAGTTACTTTATTTTATTTATCTTTTATTTAATTATGTGTATTTCCTCTATAAAAGGAATTTGATTTGTACCTATCATTATGGAGCTATGAATCAAGAAAAGTTCATGAGAAAAAAGAAAAGAAAAAAAAATTTATGAGAGCTTCCATGTTTC